>JABANP010000338.1:0-56093 GCA_013115135.1 Perkinsus olseni | reverse complement strand
GTGCCGAGAATTGAACTCGGGACCTCTCGCACCCTAAGCGAGAATCATACCACTAGACCACACAGCCGATATGGTTTAGGACTGCCCTGGCTGTACTAGGGTTGATGGTGATGCTAGTTATATCGTGTGTGTCGTGGTTTCACCTCTCTACGCTACATGAACTCCTCAACGGGTAGCGATGCGAGTGCAGAGAGCTGCAGAGACTGTGTGACCCGAGTAATGCGATCGATTGCCTCTGGGGATGGTGTTTGACGCAACAATTCCTGTAAGAGTTGGGACGGACCTTATGTGTGTATGGTGACATGGATGTCTACTCACCGAGCTCTTTCTCCCGGCGCGTCGATCAATTGTTGCTCAGCCACCAGCCGGTGCGATGATACGGGTCACACTGCGGCTTATACGAGGTGGTTTCATGGCTCAGGCGCATCAGCATATCATTCACGAAGTCTTCTTGCTACATATCGTCTCGAGGTGGTGCTTTGGATGATACTCATTGCAAGTCGAAAGAACTGTCTCTGAAGGAGACAGTGCGTTGTTGTCGGCGCCGTTAAATGGAGGTGAGAATACTTTTACAGGTCCACGGCACCTTCATTTACCATCTCCGAGTTCCGTGGCAGCGCATGCCGCTGGCGCCCACAGTCGATCTACCCGTTAACACGAGCAATAGCGGAGGGAATAGCCCTAATGCTAGACAGTTCGCAGGAGACGCCGCGCGAACACGCGAGCGACGAGCATCATTTCCACGCATGTGAACGCCTCCTCGGCAAAACGGTGAGAGTTACGAAAGTTGAGCACCGATGTTACAAAGTACGAAGGAAAGTATTTCCTTGAGGCCAAGTATCGTCTGAGAGCTGTATTGTGGCCAGGCGGGCTGAAACAAAAGAATCCGATTTTCGCTAGAATAATCAGTGCGATGTTTTGCACCCACGCGAAAATTGCAATGAACTCGATGTAGAGGGATTCGGCTCAGCCGAATCTGCTGCGACCGGCTTGGAGACTCCCCGTCTTTCGAGGAGCTCTCGGGTCGCATGGTCTTCCTGCCGGCACGCGCGATTCAGTAAAGAGTCTCCATCAGGTTCGTTATCAGCAGAGGTTTCTAGCGACGATACCTAGGAGACTGCGGCTGCCCCCGCTGTTCGGGAGCACGAGACGACGTTCTCAGGATATAACCGCAGGGAATGTGGAATATGACTGGGCTGTGCCGAGAATTGAACTCGGGACCTCTCGCACCCTAAGCGAGAATCATACCACTAGACCACACAGCCGATGAAACCCAAAGTGATGTCCAACCCTCTGCGACTGATTCCGAAACGCAGTTGACAAATTTCCACTTTGTTACGCAACACATGAGGTGCGCGCAACAACGCCGATGCAGACAGCTCTGAGCACACTCTATGCTAAGGGGTGCTATCAGTCGTGACTGCCGATGATACTGAGCACGAAGCGACCTTCTGACTTAGACTAGACAATCCCTGCAAGACGCGGAGTGACTCTAGACGTGGCGATTGCAGTGGGCGCCTACTTCCCGAATGCCGTCCTCCGGCGAGCCAGCTGACCTCTGCTGAGCTATCCAGCTTTGCGACTCCATAAGTCGCATTGCAGCCGACTCGAGGTCGCTGCGTGGCTTAAGCGTATCAATGACATCACTTAGGAAGTCTTCTTGCTGAATGATATCCTGAAGTGGATGCAAGACGATAAGCGCTGCAAGTCGGGTGGGAGTCACGCCGTCACCGAGTCACCGAGTAATATTATCTATGAGAATAGTGCTGTGGTGTTGTCGGGCCATCATTTGCAGACGCGACCTACCTTCACTGGAGCATGCCACCTCCTTCTCCCGACTTCGACATCCGCGCCAGCAGATGCTATGGGCGCCCACAGTCGATCAACCTATGCATCAGCATTTCGGGCCAAAATATCAACACTCGACGGAGGCTTACTGGAAACGCTGCCACGAAGACGCAAGCAACGAGCGTCATCTCAACGCAGGTAAGCGTCTCCCTCGAGGATCACGAGAGAGTTACGAACGTTGGATAACGACTGAAGAAATCGGGAAAGAATATCTCTCTTGAGTCGGGGGATCCCATAAGAATCCTACCGAGTTGAATCGAATGATGCCAACTTCCACTAGGATCATCAATATGATGTTTTGCGCCCACGGGAAAAAGACTATGAACTTGATCAAGAGGAATTTGGGCAGCGGTCTGAAAGGGTCGAGTAGATCCCGAGTAGCCCGGTAGAACATCCCCAGAGAATAACTGAAATAGAACAAGGGATGAGGCCGCTGCATTCAGTACGGGGTCCGCTCACATGGCCAATGACACTGAGGTGTTCACGATAGCTGTCAACGTGAGGAAGGCGACTCTACTGTCTAGAGTGTCCTCCGTGTACACTCCAAAGGCGTGACAGAGCAGCACCGCTGCTGATGATAGCGGCTTCAGTATCTGCATCGCAGGGAGTCGAGACGACCGCATGCCTCAGCACCAGTGATAGGCGAGACTTAGATACCCGCAGCAGAACGCCAACTTACCACGAACTGGATACAGCCAGTTCGAAGGATCCACAGAAGCCTCTCATCAATGGGAAGGGGCTTGGGCATAAACCAAGACAATGGCCATAGCCAACTCACGCGATGGCCGTGATCGAAATGGAGTAGCAGACGACGTGAGCCACCTGACAAACAGACATACCTCCCGACCGACGCCCCGTCGATGAAGCTGCGGCCCGCAGTAGAGCTCACCCAGGTAGTTGACGTTGAGAACCATGAACATGTATAGGGCGTACGCCTCGTACGCATCCCTTACGAGTGCTAGGGCGTACCTGAGGATCGCGCTCATCCACCAAGACGACTATAAGATTAACTTACCTCTTCTCTGGGTGCAGCACACTGGCCCAGGCGCAGAGGCAGTAGATCGGGACCAACAGTATTATCCGGGCTATATAAACCTGATGAAGAACCATTCGGAAAACCCCAAGCCGAGCCGCTAACCTGGAACTCCGGCGCCACCCATCTTCTAGCGTGTTGGTACAGATGTGATAGCGCTATCGCCATACAGGCACCTGTGCTTAACGAAGCGACGGTTATGGCGCTGATGGAAGGTAGATGGGGAATCAGCGATGCTAGATACGAGTGGTGCATGGTCAGGGAGTGCCGCGGAGTAGAGGGAAGCATTCAGAAAGTGAAGGGGCCTTAGAAGGACACGTCCATGGAGTTGCTAAGCCGCTCAGGATCCACGCTAATGCACCGGGGGAACGGAACACGAAATTGTTGCTGAGACACTAGACAAATCAAAACAGGGCGGCGTCACCAGAGCCCGCCCGGAGTCATCGTCAAGCTCGGCCATGAATCGTGAGAACTCCTCCTCTCCCAGTGCACTTCGAAGTGCGTCCCGCCGGCGAGACTCATTGGTGGCGGGGCGAAAGCTGTACCCATCTTCTTTCGGCGTACGGCGCGACCCTCGTCTGCTGCTGCTGAACTGGAAGGGTTGTGGCACTGTCAGAGTCGGAACCCAGTCTTTCGGCTGCGAATCAGTCCGCATCGTTGAGGCCTCTTTCTTCTGTCTGTCCTTACAACGGGCTCTGAGAATGCATCACCATCGCCAGCAGGGCCTCCACACCATCAACTCACTCTTCTGCCATCCTACGATTCTCCATGAAACGATCGTAGCCGCTAATCAGAACCGGTCCTGCGGGGATGGCCGAGCACGAGCTCATTGTTGAGGTGCCTGGAATCATTTTCGTCGAGTGATGTTAGCCTCGTGCATGTCTGACTCTGGAAGTCGCTCCTCCGCAGGCTAGGCCCACCACTTGCCGCCGCTGTCCTCGGAGTGAACGTGCACTCCTTGAGCTCATCATATTGCCTTTGCTGTCGCTGCTCTTCAACTCTTTGCCTCCGCCGCTGCTGCTCCCTCGTTATATCAGCTGAACCGACGAGAGCATCTTCATCGATCCCCTTCGGATCAACCATCGTACCCATCAACTGCGATGGCTTCGAGAAGTTGTAGTGACTCTTCACGTGACTATAGGTGTCGCCCTGCCGCTCCGACGTAGAGCAGTCCTCTCTGAGAACGATCTCTACCGTCATTACAGAGGCCTTCGTCCGCTGATATCGGCTCACTGTTCAGCCTCTGTACTCCGATCACTCCGTTCGCTCCTCATTTTGGCGGCGTCCTCATACAATCGCTCATAAACCCGCCGATTCTCGGCGTGACCCTTGGCGGCGTTGAGCTCTCGAGACTTGGGGTTAAGCTCAGGCTGGAACGTACAGTCAGGAGGGCCTCTCGACTGCAACCACTCCTGCTTCTTCCTACATGGGAGGGCGACTGGCTGGCGCCTCGTCAGAGCCTCTGGAGCTTACTGTCGCCGTCTAGCATCACTGCATTCGATCCTATGGGCCCGACTCCGCGGCGATTCACCTAACCAGGCTTGAGAAACCCTCGAAGACGTGACGACTGTACATGCCTGAAGTTAAAGCTTCTGACACTGGATTCACCGAAGGCCTGAACGTGCACTCTGCATCGGGTGGGGCTTGCCCCTTCATCTCTGCGCGAGTTAGCCTGGCGTTTGCGAACTGTTCTGAGGAACCTTTTGTCCAGCGCGGCACGAAACGGCATACAAGTCGAATTCATAGGAGAGTCATACCTTGCCGCGCCATGAAGCGTCGGATCCTCCTGTGCCTCTCATCCCTCGTCAATGGTACTGCGTCGTCCTCCATCCGTAGTGCCTCGCCTCTCGCGGAAACCTCCTGTGCTCGTAGTAGTCTATCCTCTACCGGCAGGTTGGAGACGGTGTCTAAAATACAGAGCAGCGAATCCCCGTGGTCTTTCGCCAGCCAACAGCACCCACCATGCGCCCTCCGTCTCTCGAGGATCTTCAGACTCTGGGGGTTGAGACTTGGTGTGAATGTGGCTTCCTTTCCTGCCTCAGCCTCGGCCTCTTTTCGCCTCAGCAGTAGGCGTTCCTGCCGTAGCTGCTGCACGGACTTGTACCTGAGGCCTAGTAGTCTATGGTGAACTCTAGCGCTCCACGTCGACTGGAATCGCCCCAAGTTCTTCAGCATGAAGTCCATTGAAGATCTAGTGCATCAATGAGATCTTGGCAAGCCCCTCGCTTGCCTCTTTTCTATCGGCACTCGTTCGCCGAGCTGAGGATCTGCCCTCGATGGACGCACCTCCGGCCTGCTCGAACAACACGATACCGGCCAATGCCGACCTCGGAAGGGAAGGATCCACGAGCTAACCTGAAGGTATAGCCCTCGAGCTCCGTTGACTTCTTCATTTCTGAAGCCCTCTCTCGTGCAGCGCCACGGCGTTGGGCCTCGGAATGCAGCCGGTCAGCGAGTTGTCCGGGGGTTGCTGAGGGATGCCGATCAAGGATTCTCAAGCGGGGTATGCTGTGGTGTACTGGGTCTCGTGCCTTCCACCATCTTCCGGCTGCGCACGCTGATCTTTGGGGTGAAGCTACATTTTTGAGCGGCACGTTCACGTTCTTCCTTCTCGGCCCGTCGACGCTGTTGTTCCTGATACTCACATCATCGAAATGATATCGCTCGAAGAATTGCGTGCTCCTCAGCCGGGCAAGTGCCCCCAAGGGAAGCTGCGCCCTGCCTACTCTAGCATACGTTCGCAGCCACAGGTCGACTTTTCCGCTGAACTCGGTGGGATTCACAGCCCTCTTCGCCCGAGCGTTGCCTCTGATCAAGATCCTGTGCAGCCCAAACGCCGATGTCGCAAAGCCGGGTAGGAAGCAACGCGGTGCTCGCCGCCTACTGATTTCTCTCTGATGAGCTCCGCTGAGGCCTTGGCGATATCTCGTGACGTGTTGGGCTGTGAACTGTCCTACGAGAGGCTTCCGGACGACCGTTGACCTGCACCCTGGTATCGAACACCCAATACGTGGCGATCATCGGTTGTGCTGTCACTCAGAGTCCGGGAGGGCACTAGCATCACATCAATAGCTTCTGGCCTCGAGGCTCTCTGATCCCTCTCGTCTATCAGTTGCTGCATGACCCTGTTGTGCACTCCGAGGCCATAAGCTCGCTCACTGGGAGGTCTAGAGGGCCATCGGGTATCGCGCTCGGCCAGAAGCTGTTGCAAAGCCTGAGCAAAGGTTTTGCAGCGTGAGATTCAATTGAACGTAGCCACTGCGTGGCAGTGTATGAGTGGGGTTCGAGAAGAGACCCTCGAGAGAAGAGCCCGACAGTTTTCTCGGACTAAAGTGGTAAGCATCCTTTTGTATGCCTAGGCGCACACGGCGCATTAGCGTTTCTCACGCTGCAACCAGTCGAGTTCCGTTCATCGGTCAAACTTCTGCCTGCCGGGGATACGTCAAGACTGTCTACGCGAACCTGAAATAAGATCGCTACAGGGTTGTGAGGTATCACCCGCACGAGACTTCGCAGCCCTGGTGCGATCCACTGTCCATACAGCTGATGAAGGATCCAATATGATTCCAGACAGAAAAAACGATGTCTCTTACTGTGAATTCACTGGACAGCCTCGACTCTCGATCCTGCAAGTATCGCTCACTCTCCGCGATCGATGCCTCCACTGCATCAAGAGTGGAAGACATAGGCAAATGAGTGAATTGTAAAAGGAGCTGATCTGCTGCTGCGATATGATACCGGAAATAAGAGACCGGGTAGGTATGGTCTTCTTCGACCGTCTATCTGTGGAAGCGCGCCATTTCCTTACAGCACTTTTTCGGAATATTTTTCTGCGCGGTGTATTTCTTATTGGATGATGTACTGCCTCGCCCTCCCCTCAGTAATGAAGAAACTATGCCATGATTCAATCATGATGATTGTCAACCCCGTACCGAGGTTGTGGCAGAGTTCACACATTGAGTACATATCGTACTGTTGAGAAGATCGAAGGCACCAGGAGTGGGTCGATCGTGTCCATAAATATCACAGCTGGAATGGTCTAGTTGGTTATGACGGTCGCCTCACACGCGATAGGTCCCGAGTTCGACTCTCGGTTCCAGTATTTGTGTAAATCTTCCCCTAGATTCTTGCGCGTCTGTGCTCGTGGGTCACGAGTCGTGGCGGAGATCGCCTAGAAGAATATATCAGCCAACTCCACGTTGCGAAGGACTTTTCTCTTTTCACAGTGATACGTATGGAGCAGCCTCTCTAGCCTCCCGAGAGTGTGTGACCTGGCGACTCATCCGAACAACTTCTGGTTCCTTACATGCACTCGTTCAGGCTCCAAGGAACGCAGAAAATATTTTATCCATGAAACTTGTTTTAGATACCTCAAATTCGGAGACTTCGTCCTGGGTGAGTCAACTGAGATGTACACCCGGCTCCTTCCCTCTAGCATTTAGTAGTGAAGTAAGAAAAGTGTTATATGTCTGCTTCCCTGTCACGGCCCCAACGGCAGCCGGGTTGACCCGCTCGGTGTGAACCTGAAGCCTTGGATTTGCTGCTGAGACCTGCCCGGAGTCCAGCTCGCTGGCCACTGGCTTCTGAGCGAATAGCTGCGAGTCGGTACCCACCTTGAAAGCGCAGCCCAACTCATTATCGAAAGGGCCGTCGACATCGATGGCAACAATATGGCGATCAATCAATGATGAGTTAGCCACCAGTCGAGCCCGCACTCGAGAAAATCCGAGGGACGGAGCAGCGATCTGAAGTGTCAGAAAAGTTCTCTGGACCTTTCGACTGCACTTTTTCACTCGGTTCAAGAGGCCGAGTGATCGAAATTACTAAGCGGCTTTGGCGCAGTAGGTAGCGCGTAGGTCTCATAATCCAAAGGTCGCGAGTTCGATCCTCGCAGGCCGCACTTATTCGTCCGGTTCACAAGGTATCGCTCGCAATTCCACTGCGTCAGCCATCACCTACCGCAGCGCATGCCATGGTATTCACGTTGTTGGGTGCTAGCGGGCACAACGACCGAACGTCGCCCTCGTAAATTACTACGTCCTCGCTTGGATCTGAGTAGCGGGTTTTCAGGTTACAGCGATTCAAACTTCAGTATCAGCAGGCGCCGAAAGAGAGTTGATCCTCACTTTGACGTCCATCCATCAGCGACGCCATCTTATTCATCAACGATCCCGTCAGCTTTAGGCTCTCCGGGTGTTTTTTCATCGTCACCGTGAGCCCCCTCAGCTTACCTTACATCGAGGTATTGCCGAGCATCCAAGAAGACGGTGAGCTCCCGGCACCTCCATGGCTGGTGTCATACCTTGGGCATCCATTCTACGTATATCCTCCGCACCCCAGAGGGCCCCCACTGAGATGTAGACCGAGCGACCTTGACACAGAGAAGGGCTGCCACATTGCAGCCAGCACACTAGAGCTATTAGGTCCCCGCCCTTGAAATAATACTACCCTTCTCGACCGTGGTAGTGCGTACTGCCTGCTCGAAAACCTCGTCTGCGAAAGCGGTGGGTGATCCGATATACCTGACGTACGATTCTACTGGGGAGCCCAGGCACGGTGGAGCCCTGGTTACACATCCGCAGAGGAGAGAAAGGTGCAGCACCACTCTCTTGCGACGTCTGGGTGGCAAACCTAAATCACCGTTACCGTGGCGTTCAAAGAACGAGGGCATCTGCTACTAGTGTCCTACTTCCGCAATCAAGTCCGGCTTTCTGTCCGCAAAGTCGCCAAGGTCTCTCAGTGCGCACTCGGCCGGGACGCGCCCGTCACGTATAGCGGCTTCGACCTGTGATTACGAACCACGCCATCCCCTCCAGTCCCTCGACCATTGTAGAGTCAGTAGATGTAGTCATCGTCGACGAAGGAGACCATACCTTCTCGTATGATCTGTTCCACACAAAAGCTAATTCCAGTTCCGAGCTCCGCCTGATCTCCTCAACCAAGAACCTGCACAACCCAGTGGCTGCCGGACAGCTGTCTGTCGTTACTCTCCCAAATGGCCGTATCCGACTATACCAATACGCCGGGGCCTACTCATAAACCACAAACACAATCAAGTCCGCTACGCAGAACACTGGGATTAACAAACGCAATAGAAGCGACATTGGAACAACCTCGGGTATGATCCATGCTAATCTGTGTCAAGTTGGCGCAGAAGCGCTTCAAATGCACTAGGCCCCTCTTCGTACAACCAAAGTGCAGATCCTCGCCGGACGCTCTGACATTGTGCGTTGGATGGTCACCTGCGTCGTCGCAGTACTACCTCTGAATCCGTCGTCATCCTACTACTGGCCGGAGTAGTGGCGTACTTCATACCAGATGTGGCTGCTAGGGTCGAGTATCTTAAAACCGAGTGACGCTTGTCGCGTATAGAAGGCCCTACACTCGCCCAGGCCGAGCTGTCGGTCGCGCAAAGCTGCGGTCATTCCCGTTGCGCTTCCTTGCTGCTGGTCGTCGTCGTTTTGAATTAGGCCGCCGAGTTGCCTCCTCCTGCAGCTCGCGAGTCTTGATGTCCTCCGCTAAACGCCGCTCCTCTTGACGTTTGGCCCGGGCGACCGAGTCGCTGTAACTGCGCAGGCTGTTAGCAAGGGGGGAGGGTCGGGGCAACTGCAGATTGCCTTACAGTCTATTGAACGTCTTCTCAAGGTCCTTTGATGAGAGCTGGCGTCCTGCATGAACAGAGCACGCCTTGGTGTTGAATAGCTCCCAACACTCGTCCCTGGCTAAAGTCTTGGATACTCGAGATGGCGGAGCGAAGCGCGGATGATACCTAAACACGCCGGGAAGATGGAGCATGAGCCGATCATATGGAGGAGAAGTTGGGCACGCCTAAATTTCTCGTCCCAGAATTCCTACAGTCGTTCGTGGGCAGCTTCTGCTCCCTCCTGCAGGGCCGGTGACTTCCCATTGACTCCTCCGCAAGTGGCTCGGATGTCCGCTGCTAGCTCCAACAGCTGTTTTCTGACACCACTACCCGCATTCAGCCGTTACATCCCTGCCGGACGCCCGTACCTCTCCATTCTCTCCCTCTGTCGCTCCCTCCGATCGAGAGCATCCTTGTACAGGCTAGCTACTCGTGCTTGCACCTCTGCCTCCCCTAACGGGCTCCGATCGTTCTCTTCATGATGGGCATCGTCAGCCGCGGTATCAGGGCAATGCTCATCTCCCTTAGTTAATTTAAAACATCGCGGTGTTGACAGCCGCATGCCCTTCGGCACCGTCACAATGGTCCGATATACCATCCGTCGGTCCTCCTCTTCCGCAGCCTTGACCCGCAGCCTACGACGTTCTGAGAGCTTCTCCTGTTCCCGGTACCTGAGCCCGCCTTGACGCTCCCCAATTGACCTCTATCATTCATTACAGCTTCTCCCATACGGTAGGTGTGGAAGACCTCGGCCTGGGAGAATTCCTAAAATGATGAGGGGAGTAGTGGACCATCTAGAGAGCACGGTTGATGGTCACCCCCGTGCCATCCTGTCAATCTCCCTCTGCCGAGCCATGAAAGCCTCTCGCCTGGCCCGCTGCCTTCCTCTGTAATCTCTGTAGCAGCAAAAGCATCGAGACGGCACGAAGGGGGTGGCTTACTCGTAAAGGCGATTGATATGTTCAATATCGGGCCTCCTTCCACTGCCTCCGGGCTGCGCCATCTCGATGAATTCCCTGGCCTGTTCTTCTCGCTGCTCATCAATGTGCCTTTGCCGCGAGGCGTATCTTTCGATGCCGTCATTCGCACAAGTCAACCTCAAAATACCCTACCCGTTATAGAGCCGTTCGAATAGCTTGTCACTCTGTTTCCTTTCCATCTTGCCAGCCCCCTGCTTCGACTGCCGCATACTCTCTTCCTCGGCCCGTGACCGCTCCGCAAGGTACTTCTCATGTTCGACTCTCCTTCGTTCTCGATGTTCCTGAATGGTCCCCGCTCCAACCTAAGATTCTCCCAGAGCCCCCACTTACGGCTGCTCCCGCAGAGAGACGATCGAAGACCTCCCGACTTGTCATGAAGCATGCGAGGGCTCAGAAAGATATGATTCACGGATTGTTCGAACCTGCGCAGATTGGGGCGCGCGAGATACCTTCGACCAACCCAAAAAATAGACAAATAGTGGCCGGCGAAATTTCGTAGTCGTGACACGCTTCGCTCCGCCGTCCCACACTTCTCGAAACAAGAGGCCTTGTCAGGCATAACTATGCTAGCTCTCATATCACTACTCTACCTCCCTTCCTGCTAGACTTGGCTGGATCCCACCATTCTTGAGCCTCCGTCCCTACGTGTGCGCTCGTAGCCACTGGACAGCCCTAGCCGTCCTCAGTTGTACAATAATAATGTCCTCCTCTTCTTCAACGTCCTCGCCCTCACCAGCAACAGATGTGGAGGATTCCCGGCCAGCTTTAGTCGTCCCTAAAGTCAAAGCCCCACCGATATTTCCAATCTTCGAGCGATGGGCGGTTCTGGTGAGCCCAAAAAGCTAGCACCTTACCAAAATCGCAGGCTTGTCTCCTCAGGTCTTTTCTCTTGCTCTTTGCATATTCTCAGCGTGTTCTCTCTTTACACTCAATCTTTCCTGGGCGTACCAACCCAACGAGAAAGGTACCGCGGTTGCTCATCCCCCTTAATGGCTCCGATGGCGGTCGTTTCTTCTCAGGTTACGAAGTTCCTCTAGCCAACTGCCCAGCCTTCTCGGAATCTTTCTCCATCAACCACGCCACGGCACCATCCGGTCCAACGTGCAAGTTGGAGATCATTGAGAACGGCTGGAACGAGATGGTCATGTACAACTCCAGTATCTACCCTCTTCCTAACAACACTCCCATAGACCAGTCGCTCAACAACTGCAGGATGCCTCAGAACGGGGAGCAAAACTACGAGTGCTTCCCTCAGTATGAGTGCCATCAAGCATGCCGTAGAGTGGACGACTCCGAAAAGTACTACCTAGGGGAGTGCCCAGATCCGGCCGTGTTACCCGAGATTGGCAACGACGTGATGAGGCCCGGTATACCGAAATGCCAAGTCAAGTTGTCGCCTAACTCTCCTTGGGAGACGCTCTTCTGCAAAGATGTAATAATGGGAGATGGTACGCTACTGTTTTGCAGTGAAGGCTATTGCTCAGGTCCACACCTTGTCCTATTGCTCTAGCAAGTACGACGTGACGCCCTCCAACATACTCGGTATGAGAGGCATCATTCTTGCTGGAATGCTCATAGCCGTTATATGGTTCTTCGCGGAGTGGGTGTTGTGGTATGTCGACCTCAACCTGCGCAAGGAGAAGGCCGAGGGCATGGCCAGGATGGCTAGGGAGCTGCCTCAGAAGAGGATGTACCTTCGTCAACAGGTGGAGGGCCACTGGAAAGATGAGTACAACAATGCCGTCGCTAGCCCAGAGGATTCCGCTAGCGGCTCATCAGTATGTGTGGTGCCAGCTGTGGATGAGGAGGAGTATGAGGGTATGTCCGAGGGCGACATGAATAACTACATGTCTAGGGACCCCGCGATGAGGTTTGAGTCCGAGACTTGGAAGCGGCGACTTAGTCAGTGGAAGGCCTGCAAGGCTGCAGCAAAGCGGAGACATAGGATCCGCCAGCTCTTCTATGTGGCTGGTCTCAACATATTCTTCCTCCTCCTACTCGTCGCCACCCTTTACATTGTCCTCTATTATTCACCTCAGAACATCCTAGCGAGTAACAGGTCTGTTGCCGATGACCTTTATGGTGAGGTTTCCATTTGGAATGCTCACTCATGGCTCGACGTGCTCATCTTCATTGATGTTCTCCTTGATACCTTCCTCTTCCTCATCGCCTGTGTCTTTGTCAAGTGGCCTCGTGCTCCCGTCTATACACGACACGTTCAAGATGTGGTGGCCAAGAAGAAGCAGCATGAGGGCCGCGATGGTTCGGATCGGACCTCGGACGGCGACGTGAAGCCTCAAATGCTTTACATTGGTGAAGACGGTATTCCCTCGCCCCTCAGCGACGACTTCCTCTCCGACGGCGCTTCCAGCTCTGAGTCCGAGTCTGAGGAGACTGTGATGAAGCAGACCTTGGCCTATGACTGTTGCTTGATGATTGCATGCCATCTCTCTGCGATGACTGAGGAGCGTTACGAGACTTTCACCAGTACCTTGCGGGCTGCTCTCATGGTCTTCCCCCCTAGTCATATCTTCGTCTGTGATAACGGTGGCACCTCACACCCTGAAGATGAGACTGAGTGGGCAACCCAGCAGGTCCATCCTGACATCAACTATGTTTATATCCCAGAAGGCAACAAGACTTTCGCCTTCTATTGGGTTAACAAGTACTGGATACCGTACCTCGCCCAGAACGGCCGCATACCCGACTTCAAGTATTCAGTTATGATTGATGATGATGTACCGCTGCCAGCGGATCTCTACATACCCCATGAACAGCTTCGAGCCAATCCTAACATAAAGGCGGTCCACTTCCCCATCACAGCCACTACTCCTGACGGCAAGCCTGGTATGCTTGTGAAGATGCAGGATGTCGAGTACAAAATGGCCGCAGTTCACAAGCTGTTCCAAGCGAAGATGGCTCGATCTTTGTCGTGTCACGGTGCAGTGTCGCTGTGGGACCGTGAGGCCCTTGATGAGGTGCTCTACGAACATGATACAGTATTTAACGGTGAGGATATGTATATGGGTTTGACGCTCTTGAGGAAGCGTGATGAGTCTACGATTATCTCCTGTGCACAGACGATCGTTCCCACTTATGCTCCTGATACTTGGCCCGTACTCTTCCGTCAAAGAGTGAAGTCTTGGGATCTTACTTCACACAAGAAGACGTTCACGTATCTCTGGGAGGTTATCAACCCCCGATCGTTCTGCCATGGGGCCTCTTTGGTTTTGAAACCGTACTTCCTCCAGGAACTACTCTGCATTTTATTGGACTGGTTGCGTGCTTTCTTGCTCTGTGGCTTGCTATTCCGTGACTGGCTCGGTCTCATTCTAATGACTCTTGTCTTTACCGCTCTACTTTACGTGCAAGTGTTTATCTTCGAGGTCTTCGTTCTGCGTGATCGACACGATCTCAGGTCAGGCGTGATTGACTTTATTCTGTTCCCTTGGTACCGGCTCCAGTCGCTGTTATTCAGAATATGCGCTTTGTGCCAGAACTTGTTGGTTTACAGCCACCAAAGGAAGAATGTTAAGATTGGTGTCCGCGAGCGCAAAATTCATGATATCCCACCAACCCCACCACATCCTGATGTTGATTGGTTTACCGTGTGGGAAAACGACGAGCAGGATGCTCGTGCGCAACAGTAGGGTACGTGAATACTTGAGTCATTATTAAGTGCCAGTCAGTTGCTGGCCACAGGATGTCCTTTATGCGGAAGTTCATTGTTAGTAGATTTCATACTTTATTCGGTGACAGCGGAGTCACGTTGTGCTTCAGCCGTTGAGGTGGTGATCGTTCCTTATGTCGTGTATCAATTTACAGTTCCTACTTGTGATGTTACACAAGTCTCAGTGAGTCTCTGCTGTCGTGTTACAAAGTTGGCCAGGATATCACGACGCGTGATCACGCTATTCGCGCGGCGATAAATCCTAAAATTGCCAAATTATCCTCAACAGTTACCAAAGAGATCTTGCAGGGGCAGCAGCTATGCTACAACCTGTAGCCCACAGGCAACCGCAGCACTCATTCGAACGCCAGTTGGCAGCTGGGCAGAGCGCGGCCAGTGGGTTTTGTCTTTGTCGAGTGGATTGTTCCCGAGCTGCCAGATCCCTTGATGATCGAAGTTCATTGGTCTCTGCCCGGCCCAGAGCTCGCCACTGTAGAGTCTGTAGTGTATTGACCTGGCCGAGGTAGGCCAACTAAACAAGTATACTTATATCAAACGTTGAATTGCAGCGGAATCACAAACTGTTGCACTTCAAAAGCAACCAAGCAGTGTAATTCAAAGCAGACGATCAATCTTACAAATGTTAGAAGGATAGCGTCGCAGACAACTTGATCTCCTCGCGACAGAGGAGACCTCAAAAACATCCAAAATCAATCACAGTGGCACGTAACCGCGTGGATCAACCAATCGTAAGGAGTGGGTAGCTATTCCATCGGCCGGTCGGCAGGCTGCTGGGTGGTACCACTAGCACACGTGGGAGCAGACACCTCCGTAACCGAACCGCTGGTTGGATTGATGGCGAGGACAGACTCTGCGGACGATCGCTCTCCGCTGCCTTCACTAACCACGCCAGTGGGCACTCTATGGTCCTGTGGGCCTACGCTAGACCCTTCAAGCCCCACTGCGCTGGTAGGACTGCTCTCCACTGCATGTTCGGGAGTCTCTGTGCCATCGCCGGATCCTCGGCTAGCAGGTGCGCCTTCCGACTGTGAAGGCTGTACGGGTGGAGGACGATTGTCCAGAGGGCCAAGTAGATCAGGATAGGGTGGTTGATCATTCCTGTAAGCACCATATCCTGTCAGATCGGCTCCACCAATGGCAATGAGAGTCTCTGGTGATCGCAGTATCTTCACCAGGCAGTTGTACATAACAAACTCTCGGCGCATGTCCCCGTAAACTTGCGCGATCGCGACACCACTGATGAGATCGAGCAGCTCTTGCGGGTTGGGGATTTCCGAATAAATGACTTTTTGCGAGGCGTCTTGAAACATAACACGGATGAACTGACCGATGGCATAGATAATAGTCACGTAGAAGCCCAAGATTCCAAGAGATAAGAAGCCGCCAACCTCGTTACCGCCAAAGACCTTGTCTAGAATCAGAGTGAAGCTGACACCATTGACTCCAGTGGAGACACCATTGGAGCACACCACCCCACCTTGACCGGGACAGGAATCTTCTTCAGAACTGCCCATGAGAGCGAACTGACTCCCTTGTGAACCCGTGATGGAGGAGACGAGCGAGTACCACATAGTTGGGTCTTTGACGTAGTCGTTCCAGCTGGCCTTGTTAGTAGTTGCGATATGAATGACACTGGGTCCAAAGTTAGGGAACAGCACACTTGCCGAGGGGTTTTGTATCAGAGTGCTAACACTCTTTCGAAAGTCATCAAACTGTAGTGGATACGCGCCCAAGGAGCAGTCCTTGCACAGGTCACCGGTAGTCCGTACCACACTAGCATCGCATCCGCACAGGCTCATATCGTAGTCCCCAGAGGAGGTATAGCCAACACTATTAGAACGAGACCATGACACTGCCAGCTTGAGCTCGAGTCTCAAGTTCTCATCCAAAACATCAGGCCCAATCAGATCGGTGATAGAGCGGATTCTATTGGGACTAGCTTGAATAACCGTCGAACTGCCGAGCGGAAAAGTGATGTTCTGCACGGCCGCATCGGTACTAACACCAGGCTGCGTTTGCAGGAACTTCGTTGCGGCAGAGCCGGTGACCTGCACTGAGTGGAGGATCGGCGACGAGTAGAGATCTTGGAATATGTAGTAGGGCGACTCACAGTCGCTGCCACAAGACTGGATATTCAAAGATACTTTCATAGACGCCTCGGTGACGTAGGCGTTCTTCGAGAAGGGTGAGAAAGTTGAGAATATCAGAATGGGCAGGACGATGATGATGACCAG
The DNA here is from genome assembly GCA_013115135.1 of Perkinsus olseni. Classification (NCBI taxonomy): domain Eukaryota; phylum Perkinsozoa; order Perkinsida; family Perkinsidae; genus Perkinsus; species Perkinsus olseni. Next base: position 39,664 of record JABANP010000338.1, on the reverse strand, counting down.
GATGACTGTGAGGCAGCAGCCTGACATGCACTTCTCCCACCAGAACTTCTTGCGCTCGGCTGGCCAGTTCTCACGACGGTCGTCCATCTCCTGTGAGACATCCCAGAAGTTGTTATGGGCATCTTCTAGGAGAAAATACTGCGACAGGTCCAGTGACGTCGGAGTGACTGCCCAGTCGACAGTTCTACGGACCTCCTGGAGGAAGGGAATTACCTTGTAGGCAGAAATGGCGTATCCAGCAAAGGTGTTACGCACTGCATTCCACGACTTGGCCGGCCGCAGTGAGTCACGCCATACACGAGGAACACCATCCCTCAGCTGCTTAAGCGAAACCACCAAGTACAGTACGAAGACCATGTAATAGATGGACATGGCCCAGTTCTGAATGACTGGGGTGAACGCAGAGGCGTCGCCGTGGGGGACCAGGTTGACCAGGATGGTTATGTGCAGAGCAAGAACTATAGCCAATAGCAATATGACACGGAAGATGAACCACCCCATGGCAACCCTCGTCGTTTTCCTTCTCACGGACATCCGACAAGATTCGATGGTCGCCGTTCCACTCGCGGCGTCATCCGCTGTGAACGGAGTGTCTGCCTGTGACAGATCGACATCAATGGTGCCGGTGTCGTTCATACAGCTGGCACGGTAGTAAGCCCGATCCAACACGATCAACACCAGGTGACTTATCATTAGCACAGCTAGGGACGCTGAGAATTTATTGGATTTGAGAACCCCGAGGACATCCTCGCCGCTGTCTCCAGACATCTGATGATAGGTGAGGATACACCAAATCCAAAGGAAGAGAGCCAACAGGAAAAGAGTGATGTAATAGTCGTGGCCAACCTTGTGCGCAGCAAAGGGATCCAAGTAGTAGTAAATTCTCCCCAACCAGTCGGTGCGACCACCGCTCGTGGGAGCACTCCCTGTTGAGTGACCGTCCTCAGTATGAGGGAACCTCAGGGTCTCCTTGTTGGCATATACTCTCTGGGAGAGCCACCGCATTCTGCGGTATCCATCGAGGAGCCTGCTGACACTGGCAAGGTCTTCTGACCAAGCAGGGACACAGCGGCCCTGTACATCCTCGTTGCACATGTAACGTGATGTAGCATAGCGAGAGAGTTCAGCATACCCAACTGAGATTAAGGGCATACCGTAAACGTCGGCGAAGGAGGCTATCGTCGTCGACACAGCGCTCGCGTAGTCAGAGTCGCTGGCACTAGATGAACTGATGCTCTGATAGACCGTATTGCCTCTGACCAGGGCAGTATTTCCTATAGATTCAGAATGGTCATCGGCTTCTGAGCTGTGTTCCGAGAGCGGATCCATCTCAGTTTCAACATCGTCTAATAAGTTCGAGCTCAGAAGGCCCAAACCCTCACGCGGCACCAGGATCGCGGCCTGCTCGTCACGAGGGTCGGCAACCTGGACAAACTCCCAGAGGCCGCAGAGCTGCAGGGACCACTTGTGGAAGTACAGTGCGAGGAGCAAAAGCACATCGGCCCAAACATAGCCGATCAGCCCGGTACTGCGTTGCTTCGGCAAAGCAGACTCGCCTGTAACCTTGGCGATGCCAATCCAAACGTCCCACCCCACATCCACGTATTTCGGACACGAGGAAACTGTGGACATGCGGGGATTACCGTAGCCACCTTCGAAGTAGACCGGTGATGTGGCACCGCTGCCGAACCTCCAAAAGATACCGAAGTTACTATCGGTCGAGGCAGCAGCGCAAAGCAACGGCGTCTGGTAGGCCATACGGAGAACGAACCATATCGCAGTTGCTATGATGAGGACCTCCCACACCCAGCGAGGCTGCAGTGGCCATCGTGGAACGAACCATAATGCAAATATGACACGGACAGCATCGAAGATGGATGTGGCCACGAGGAAATCGAGCACAATGAACAGGTAGACAGGGAAGGCAGTGGAGGAAGCCAGATACTTCGCAGCAACTGCCGCCAGTCCGCCGGCTCTGGTGTGTAGCGTCTGCGGATCTGCTGCTCTGTAGTCTTCAAGGAACCTCACACTATTCGTCCCATTCTCGAGCCTCTGGACTACCCACTGCCATATGCTAGCGAGGACACCGGGAGGTTCCTCCTCAAAGGCCTCCTTCTGCCGCTCTGAGTAGCTCATCAGGACCTGCGATTCCTGCATTTTCCCGAGACCGAAGCGACGGGCATCGCTCAGCAGAGCCTGAGCCTCATGCGGGTGGTGGTGGCAGATCTCCAAGGCTCGCCGTGACTCGAACTCGCTGAAGCCGTCGATGCGCAACTGCTCAGTTTCCATCGTTTCAACCTCCTGGAAGCCGGCCTTGCTGCCTCCTTGTTCCAACAGGTCAAGGCGATTTCGACCGATAGACAGGCGGTTCTCGGCGGCCAGCCTGGTCGTAACGGTAACATCGAATCCCTTCTGGTTTATGTCGACAAACGTGTCAACTTTTTCACGGACTCTACGAAGCTTAGCGGCTATACCGCCGATGGTGCAAGTGGCTTGCCGACTCAATATGAACAGGTTGGCGTTGAACTCGTTGACGAACCGTCTGGCTTTGCCTTTCCGCGACCGAATCTCGTGAATGTACTCACTCTCGATAACATCGTAGCCGGGATTATCGTAAATTCTCAGCTGTATCACGGCAGCACACAAGGCCAGCAGCACTGGGCCAAAACCAAAAGGGAATGGTAGAGTGATGCCACCATGAGACTTGCCGAAGCCTATCACTTGAAAGAATATTTGCAACCAGGTGAAAACATCATGCTCAACAAGGGCACCACAACGGTCTCTGTTGTCATGGTAGACATCTTGGAGATGCACACAGGTGGCACAGCTGATATACGGCACACGAGCCGTGCCGTCCACCACAGCATGAGGGTTGCAGGCATCTTGCCATACCCTGCAGGGAATGAAGGGAATTTGGTAGAACAGCTGCAGACCGAAAACGGTAGCGGCAGCGCACATGGTGATAACAACCATATGCCGGCGAGCAGCCTTTAAGTCGAAGTGGAAGCGCAGGAGGCCAATGAACATACACAGCATCACATCGGTCATGACATTGGTCTCCATAGTGTACGCGAAGGAGCTCAGAAATGTGAGCAACCACAGAACATAGATCCACAACCGCATGGCGAGAAGAGACCATTTCCCAGGAGATCTAGTGCCAGACTTTGCAGTTCTATCGAGCGACAAAGCTGCGTTCTGGCGAGTCAACATCGAGCTCGAGCCTCTCGGTGGACCACGGTACAAACCGATGCGAATATTCCGCATCAACATGACGATAATCCAAAGGCACGAGAGCTCCCAGATGAGAGCTGCGCCTGGGATGGGGTTCATGACAGTGATGTTGCTCGGAACCTCCCCATAAAAGTTGAGTGCTGTATACCCCTCGAGACTCTCGGGCGCCACGAGGAACCTCTGCCAGTCATCCTCGCAAGATGCTGTGTACGCACTGCCGGCAGCAATCCACGGCGATCCACAGAACCAGCCGCCATCGTAACGAGGGGGGCAGTCGCTGCACCAGGGAGGGTACCACAGCCGCAGAAGCAATTGTACGATGACACAGAGAACCAGGACAAGACTAGTAATCACCAGCCTTTGCAGTCTCGGACTGGAACCGTGCTTCATTGCTGACATCAGAGACGCTGCCATGGCGTAGTAGATGTAGCTGTACACGTTGCTACGGGCCGCGGCCGTGATCATGAGAGCAGAGACGGCTATCGCCGGGGTGTAAAATGCCAAGGAGCTCGACGAGATCTCCAAGGGTTTGCGACCCCATGGGGACAGACCATAGCGTGCCGTGTAGTCGATGTTCCTTTGGACAACACAGAGGATGAGGATGCCGATATTTCGACCAACACTGGCACCAGTCCAGGAGAAGCCCAACCACTGTTCCGTGTCCGCAGGAATAGAGTTCTCTGCAAACGAGAACCGAAATGCGTACTGTAAGATGAAGAACACCGAGACCGCCAAGGACACCACCACATTGAGAGTGCCCCACCCTCGGCCAACGCAGAGGATTATAGCAGCCGCAATCATGAGCACCACGCTCGCCAAAGACGTTTCAAAGGCCGAGAAAAGGAAGATGCAGTACATGACTACAGAAGGAAGTACTCTGGCTGCGTAGATCACAATAGATTCGAAAACTCGCATCCCAAGAGACCGCGGATCTCTAGGTAGGTCGACGTCCGACTCGTCTGCTTGGTCCAAGTCGTCCAGCATGAGCAACGATGACGCGAAGCGAACCATCCTCATGCAGACCACCGCAGAGAAGGCGGTCAGGGTCGTTTTCCAGATCCCCGCTGCGGTCTTGTCGATCCCGAGCTCCGAAGACAGTGGATACGCCACGCTATTGGTGAGTTCCTCGTAGATACTGGGATATAGCGCGACGCATCGCCATCCAACCACCGCAATGCAAAAGTAAGCTAGAGCGTAGTTGACAACGATGATACCAAGATACCTCTCGGAGTTCTTGAAGAGGAGCTGATATATCGCAACCTGCACTACAAAGATAGCTAACATCACGATGGAGAAGACGTCCACGGGCTTGGTAAGTGCAACCCAGAGTGTCCAGAAGAGGGCGATGTATACAGCCACACGGGAGATAGCGGTCCAATGCTCCCTCAAGAAGGCACCGATTGGCGTAGAGGCTCTGTGAAGGTCATGGGCTGGAGGGAGCCGATTGGGGAGGATAGCCACGAGGAATATACATAAGTGGGCGATAGCCGGGACGAAAACGGTGGGGAAGGGGTCCAGAGAGAAGGTGCTGTAGTTCCAGATGGCATACTCCATAGATACCGCACAGCATACCACAGAGGATAAGATGAGTGCCTGTGTGACCAGCTGCTTGATGATGCCCTCGGGCTGGACTATCAGCACTAGGGCGAAGAACAGGTAAATGAGAATAAAGACGTTACTCTCCCTGCTGACGGCCAACACGATCATCACGATGATCAGGATGCACACGACAGCAAAGTCCGCGTGAGTAAGGACACGGCGAACAGTCTTCCATACGTACTGGGCAGTAGGACCCTTCATCCACTTGGGAAAGATGGGCTCCTCTTCATGGTGTGAATGCTCGAGCCTGGCCCTCTTGGCCGAGCTGAAATGCCACTGCCAAATGGCCGCAAGAATACAAGTAAGCAAGAACTGTAAACTGATAGCCAGGAATCTCCACCCAACCTGAGAGCCATCTCCGAAGTCGTAGAAGTGAAAGCCGACGCTCTTGAGGAAGAACGTGTGTCTACTAGTGGAGACCTTCTGGGCGAACGTCCACGGTATGCTGCACACTATGTTCAATACCGTGAGGAAAGCTGCGTAGCAGACAATGACACCAAAAACGACCCTTGTCCCCACTAGGTTCGGGAGGATGAGCAGACCGCACCCGGCAATCTGCAAAGGGGTTGCCAGAGTGCTAGGAATGACGACGGCCCAGCAAATCAATATCAGCGGCGACCCGACACTGAGTGCTATAGTATCAAGGAAGGCAGTCCATGCACGCAGCACCCAGGGACGCTTTTTCTTCGCCATGCCATCATAAGGCGCAAGGCCATTCTCTGCTGCTGACAGAACATCTTCGTCATCATGGTCGGCAGCAGAAGCCTTGCGAAATCGGTGAGTAAGGATAGAAGGCGACCTCTCCGAAGAAGTCGATGTGCTAGGGGTGGGAAATGATCTTCCTTCCCTAGACGGCCGAGGGGTCGTCATCTCGACCGAGGAGTGACGCAAAGTCGGTAGCAAATACCACTGCTTCGTTAAGGGCTCGTAGGGCTGGATGAACCACGGCAGCAAAGTGGCCTGCAGGACCAGCCCAGCCACAGAGAACAGCATGACGGAGAAGTTCATTTGAAAGCCTGGAGAATTCACCGACTTGTACTCTTTAACCATCGGGGACCCGATCATTTGAGGTACCCACAACGTGGTGTTCATGGTGGATGCAACAGCGGCCGGCAGACTGAGCACGTACCTGATACATGATTGAATGAGAGCCCTACTTAGCACAGCAGCGCGTAGCGTGAGTTTGGGACAAGGTATGATCATCACACATCGCGCATGGTGCTTCAAGACTTACATCGTGAACCCCTGGCACCATGTATACGCGAGAATAGTGATCATCAGGTTCCTCTTGGATGCTTTGTGCACAGGGCTATCTCGGCACTGAAGACAGCACGAAGGATGACCCGCCCAGTCTCTCAGGCCCATGGAGAAATTTCTCATGCCGAGCCCATCCATCTGTAGCAACCTATGCGTGAGGATGAGTGTGTTAATATCATGGCCTGCAAACATCCCGCTGGCGATCGGCGCCTTTCATACTCTCAGTAACGGGCTAAATGATATCTCCGAGTTTCTAATGACTATTTCCGACAACGTAGCCCGAAATTCACCGAACGAGAAACAGTAGAAGTTCTCAGGGCTTAACATTATCAAGAGACAATTCTTCCTAGATACGTCCTAGATACACGATCCCACCACCGACAACATACCTTGGGAATGGCCCAAACATAAAGGCCGAGGAACACAAGTGGTATATACGGCAGTGTCAGAAGGCAGGGCGACAATAAGATCTGCCAGGTCATGAGGAGGAACGTGATGATTGTTTGCGCCTGAGGGAACAGGAATGACGCCCCAGCAGCGACAAGGCGTACAGCGGCGACGGAACATCATTCACGAGGAACAGCGGAAGCTTATGCTAGTCTACCTCTCCACGACTGTTCACGTTGGCGAGAGGGAGAGCTTACCAGTGGTGGCACACTAGACAGGGGTAATGAGAGCTTTTGGAGGGCCAATGGGTATAAATCGAAGCAATCCGGCAGCAGCAGGGCGAGGACGAGACCACCAACAACATACCTGAAAATGCGTAACTCCAGATCGAGATTTACGGAAGCTTTGTCTGTGCCGCGCTGAGGTAGATTGCCCCATAGTGATATCGTCTTCAGCAGCCACACAAATACCCACTCTCGAGACATCCAACTCAGCTCACATCACCATCAGCGTGTGAAGGGAAGTCATCACAAGGAGGATGCTGCACTTACCATCCGATCTTCGACGATCCGAAGTAGATACTGGCGTACGTCGTCGGATATAGTCCGCCCTGCAGGGCCAGCATTACCTGTGGAACAGAGCAATGGAGCATCTAGGAACGGTTGACGAGCGACATCCCAATGGCACTTACAATGACAATGAATGCGAGGAGCGAAATTATTGGTATGGGCCCGATCGATAGACGAGGCCAGGCTCTGTAGGCCAGCAGGCTAAGTGATATAAATAGGTACCTATACCCACAGCACGACTAATGATAACACTACAGCTTGGGCGTCGTACCCTATGCCAGGTACAGTGGAATCCTCTGTACACGATACGGCAATGACCATAGCAAAGACGGCCAACCCCAGTAGCGGCGGGATGGGTGACCGTAATGGGAGCATACGTCAGCAATCAGGTACCAAAAACAATCCTACGGCAGCACTCGAATGAGAGCCCCCATCAAGTGACGCAGTAGACGGGCCTTACTGGGCTGCGTTTGACCACGGCGTCCTATCCTAGTTCAGTGCTTGCTCTCATTCCCGCAGTAGCCCGTAGACTACGGGCTACGAAGATGTTCCCAAAGAGCTTTGGGCGACTCCCTAGCCCACTATCACTCGAAAGGCTCCCTATACGGTATCCCTCAAGCGGCTTTGAGCACCAGTGACTCGAATACATCCCTCCCCGTCATGCAGCGCCCCTAGAAAGGACTTCAACTCAATCCCCAGTGACTCTGGAAACGTTTTGAAGAAAGGAACACAGTGGTATCGTTCAGTGTTTCTAATATACGTAATGATTAGCCTTTGGAAGATCTATACACCGTCGAGTTGTCTGACTATATCCCCGGCAACCCGGACCACCAGGTTAGCGTCATCCAGCGCCAAGTCGGCTGCCTCCCTCAGAAAGCTCTCACCTGTGAGAGAACCACTTCAATCATTCGGTAATGTCGCAGGCCCCTCATCAAACTCACATTGGTCACGCCATACCCGCAACAAGGACTGCGACTCTCTATCGGACAGGTCGGCTTGCTCGATACTGGAGAGCTCGGACTCGCCTGGGAAAAGACAAGCCAGCTGCCAGGCTTAGAGATGCTTCGAGCTTACCAGTGAGGGCCTGTATCCCCTCAGTCTTGGCCAGGACAATCATGAAGTCCGTGTCGCACCAGACGTCGACTCTGGAGGAGAGGGGGAAGCTTCGACCACACAGCGCCAACATCAAGGAGGATTCCAGTGGGGTTGGGATACCTGCGAGGCGACACCGAAATGATAGACCACACCATTAGACCTTAAAACGGACGAGAAAGATCAAGGCTACCATGCTATAGAGAGTTTTCTGTGGATTGAGAATCTGTAATCATCTCTGTTATATTATTCATGTATATGCTAGCACCGCTTTTCTCAAAGAGTCATCCATCCTCCCAGCCAACTCGGCGACAGGGGAGAGCTTCGGTACCTCTCTCGATCCTCTTCCTGAGATCAACTCTGGCCGACTCCCACTTCATCATGCCACCGTCCGCTACGGCACATCCAGAAGGATATGTCAACAAATTCATGCCGACTTGCGAGGCTTCCGGCGACTCGGTAAAATCTCCTATGCGCTCGAGGACCTGCCACAAGCACCATCCATGCACCCCGGTAGTCGGCACGCAGCCATCCCAACTGGGCGGCAGGTGAGGACAACGGCAGGAGGAGTCTGGCAACGGAACGTAGGGACTCGATCGTAGGCTCAATACTGACTAGTGCCACTGAAAGCTCTCACTTTCCGTTGACATCCACAACGCGTCACGAGAGAGCCGCCATGCTTACCGCCATAGCCATGTCGCCCCATTGAAGAAGCGGCTGCGTCACTTCTCGATTCACCCTCTCCAACTCCGTGACTGTCTCAATACACGCTTTCTCTACAACGCTCATCGGAGTGCTGCTGTCCCACGGGCCCTCCACCCCAACCCCATGCCACAGCGTTCTCAAAGCAGCGGGCAACGTATCTGCTCAGGTCCGTGGTAGCGGTAGGGTCCGTGGAGCGTCTCCTCTCACCTTCTCCTGCAGTCCTCAGGCCTCTCGCTGCTGCCTCCTTATCCGACCGATATCGACACAGTGTGGCCCACACTTCCGAGGATGCCCCCTCGGAATGTGAGACCAGTACAGACAGCTCATCGACAGCCGGTTCTGAGCACCAGCAGATTCGTCGAACGCCAGTCACCCGACACCTGTACCCACCGTCCAGGTCCAACAGGAAGAGTGCACGGCCGATACTGTTGAGGTCCCCCTTCGCCATCAGCCAGTGGGAGACCGAGGGCTCCTTAGCAAGGCGACTCACGGGAGCATGCTCCTTGAAGGTCGTCGTCAGGAGCTCCAAGAGCTTCACCTGAGCGAAGATACCCGTAGCGGAGGCCTCATTTCAGTACACATACAGAAGCAGCTGTGACGGGGTCATCGTTGGCAGCCTTATCCTCGACCTTCTGGACCGCAGAGTCGAGACAGTCCTCTAAAGATCGCTTGAAGGACTCCCGACTGAAGCGAGGTGACACACTGTAACCCCTCCACTGGCCTATATACGAGATGCCCGTCGGCCTGCAGTGCTGATAGCGTGAAGTGTTACACCCGAGATCGGGCGGAGTCCGGGACAGCAGATGCACTGCAGGGGTACAAGGCCAGCAGCATGGATAGGTGGCATTCACAGCATCACCAGGCCATCCGTCTCACAGCGAAAAACGATTTCGTTGGGCGAACACCACTAAAGAGGCCATCTCCATGCCGTGCAGCGTGCGAGTGACAATAAGTAGACGCCACCGAGCGTGGCGAGGTGCCTGCTTACTTATCGGACCTCCACAATGCTTCTACCACCTTAAGAGCATGTAGGACTACCTCATCATCACCAGCACGCAGACACATATACCGAGAGAAGACTGGCAAGTACCTAAGCAGAGAGAGGTCTCTCATAGAAGGAACTCCCCTGCTCGTGCTTTGTCACGAGGAGGACCAGGGTAGCCACGATGAAGCACTTCTTACGATCGTATCTCCTCAGCATCCATCGTGCCATCAGTGACACCCTTGGACCACCGATCGAGACCAGCGCAGCACCAGTCGAGGTCGCTTTGCTTTGGCCTCTCGAGCCCTCCTAATACTCTCATCGACCCGATCTAACACCGACACCTGTCGTACCAGCCAACGCGGAGGCGCCACCCTACTTGGGATGCCCGGTAGTAGTCGTCTACGTACGGTAGAAGCAGGGTGCACGTTGTAACCTGAAGAGAGGCGCAGCCGAGTGACTCCGAATGGTGACGGTGCCTCGGTTCGGAACAAATACGGAGCTCGACGAAGGAGAAGATTATCCTCCAATTGAAGCCAATCCCAAGGCATAGTCCAGCAGCAGCGGCACTGAGTACCACTTCCACATTCCCAAGGCGTGTGCCCCTAATTTCAGCGTTTAATGACGATCCTGTATCACCAGTATTACCCTGTAGGAATCAGCAGCAAAGTTGATGATGTCCGAGCATATGTCCTGAAGCTTTGGAGCCAATGGTAATAGTAGGGATAAAATATGCGCCATGGACACCACTGAGGGGGATTCCTCTTGTTCATCGACATGGAACTGAAAGATTCGACCCCGTCCGAAGTGTGTGCAGCCATCCTCCCGTACCATCTCCTGCTTGGCGATGTTCTCAAGGGAGATGAGGAACTCGGGTATGTCAGCAAGGTCCTTCGTGAAGCTCGGGAAGCGTACTAACAGCTGCACGAGGGCGGCGAGGGCGGCATGCCGTACCTGAAACCGTACCGTGGAATCCCGGTCTCCCTAGTCACGAGGAGCAATAGACAAACACTGTGGTGGTGACGAAACCAGCGAGATGGTGAGAGAGGAAATGATATCACTCGAAAACTCGCATGGAGGAATCCTCCAACATTATTACATTGATATTAGCGTGTGACACGGAGACAGCAAATCTGACATGGACCTGCCGATGACGTATCCAAAGTTGGCTCACGTCCGAATCATTCGCGATGATATTTCCGAGGGTACCTGAATCGCCGTAAAGTATCATCCAGGATTCGAAAAATAGGAGCACCGGAAACGTCCCTTTAAGTCATGAATACCCACGTGAGTTACTCTGGAGGACAAGGTGTCGCCTCACACTACGGTCCACTGTAGATTCCTAGCGCTAGCATCAGGGAATCCTATTCTCCCGAACAAGCGCTCTCTTCCCGTAACATACGTAAGGCAAGCTGTCGCTGTCCACCATTATTAGAGTCAGATAACACCAGCAACTCCTGTACTGTATACCCCGGCCTTCCAGGCTCCTCACCGTGGTGGTACAGAATCTGTCACCAACAATGCTAGCCTCGGCCCAGTCCGGCTCACGAATACTACAGGATCGTATTTTTCCTCGACGCCAGAGCTCCCTCGCTTGAGTTCATTGCCTTCGAAGTCAAATCTTCGTCCCTCAAAACTCTCATCCTCCGGTCGCGGCAAATCCTCCTCCTCCGCCACTGGCTCCATCCACTTCTGCTTGTCAATCTCCAGCTCATCCAATTCCAGGCGGTTGCCAAACCTACTCGTAAACCTCACACACCGAGCCTGTCCAGCTCGCCCCTACTACCCTAGATCCACTTCCCCTTCATACACGTCATCGCTCTCGACCCCCGCCGCTGGCTCCTGCCCCTGTCCAGAGATATCCGACTCCAGCTTCTTACGTCCGCGCTCTTTCAAGAACTCAATATTTGAAGCACTGAACAAGCGTTGCACCTGGGATCCATCGCCACCAATTATTCATCAAATCTGGCTGGCTGCTATACCTCCGCCATAGTCTCTTCCCGCTCTTCCCTAGTCATCCCCAGCACAGCCGCACTCGTGTCACCATCGACCGTAGCCTTAGGTTGTGGTGCTGGGGACGGCCCTGTTGCTTTCCTCTGTGCAAGAGGCACTCTCGAGGCTGCCAGCTTCTTCGAACGCCATGCTCTCAGCTTCGGCTTCGGGAAGCCCTTGCTGGTGCTGGCAGGGTCCGCTTGAGGCGGCGCGACGGGTGCTGTCAACTAACAAAGTGACGCCCATCAACACAGCGACAACAGACCGGTATAGATTACATTGGGATGCCGTTCCACAACACGATCATTCATAACACGGCTGAGGGGCACGTCTACTGACGACAGCTCCGCCTGCTGCTCGGCCTCGTGAGCCTTTGCAGGGAGCATCATCTGCAACAAGACCGCCTTATCAACCGCCACAACTACTGCACGCGCCACTTGCGTAATGCGGTGAGGATACACACTGGGGGGTTCTATGCAACAGGATGAAAGGTGACCAGTGAGCCAATATGCAGCTGGTTGCAGCGGAGAAAATACCACGTACCAATAATGAGGACACTTTGCCACAGGCAAAAATGAGGACACTTTGCCACAGGCAAAAATGAGGCCACTGTGCCACATGACAGCAGGAGCTGGGGCTGGTATTTGAGGCAGCAACCAGTAATTACTCATCATCACTGCTACAATTGTTCGATCGCTCCCGTGCCGCCGCGTGGCATAGAGGCTTCACTTTCGCATGTCGCATTTCTTCGTCTAGTTCTGGATTGACGTGACACTGCAAGTTCTGCTCCACAACTGGAGAGGCTACTTCGCTTCGCTAAGACCTATTCACAACTCCCGCCTTCTACTGACCGAAATCTACCGCGGCGGCTCTACCAACAACAAAAATCAATATGCCTACAGCGAACTACGTGATAACAGGGTCCTGCTAGGTGTCACCATAGATGGATGGTGCTGTCGAAACCTCACTAAGCCCTATTACTACCCTCCTTGGTTCCCTCAGCAAAAGCCACAGCCTTCTTCTTCTCCTGGTCGCCTACCCTCACGACAGTGGCTGCAGGCTTATCACCGTTCATGAACTCAGCCTGCTCTTTCAGCAGGTCCTCTTCTGACAGCCATGCTGGCTTTCGCGGCATTCCAGTTCAATACTCAAACCCAACTATTCCATAGCGCCCTCAGCCCACTCCTTACTGTTCAACACAACCCACTCAGTCATGTGAATCGATAACGATGGCTACGTTACGTGTTAGCGATGGAGTGGTATTAGTAATGAACAACAACAGGTGGCGCAGGATGGTAATCCTAGAGTAAAGAAGCCGCTATTTGCCTCGATGGTAAATCTTTGATGTTAATCCTTCAATAATTCTCCGCAGCCCAGGGTTGGATATGCCTTGTGATAGACGGTCGATCTTGGCCTTCTCTTCCTCCTCGAACCTGAGACCATTAAGAAGCACTAAGAGTTCCATGCCCATGATTCAATAATTCTACCTCTCAAAAGCCTGCTTAACGCCAGACTTAGTGAAAATGGACTTGACCTCGGCCACCTCTTCCTCTGCGGAAACAAGCGTGAACGACGAGCCTCTCAGCCGCAGACTCACCAGTCTTCCTTCTCTTCTGATATAAGTCATTTAATCGACTGAGCAAGGCTTTACTCTGACCTAAACACAGTACGATAAACTTGACCTCTGCCCTGCTGCAACCCCACATGAGCCCTCTGTCTCCAACAACTCTCTAGCCTTGAGGAAAACGTACGAGCACTTGCTCTCGCTGATATCAGTGCCAACCTAATGGTAGTCGTGACACTCTCTGCCTAGGACCCCCATGACTACCTTCCCGATGACCTTCGGGTCAGCAAAAACATCCAGTATGTCATCTTGTGCTTGGAAGTAGTTGCCAAGGGTAATGCAGGCCTGAGAGCGGACGGCTTGCGAGAAGACCATGTCCTCACAAGTAGGACCTCTTTGGTCCGCTGATAGTCTGAATCATCCTTAGGGAACCGTGCCATGGCCATTCCCAACGCAACTGGTAGCCAGAAGGAGTAGTAGGCCGTCTTATAAGCTGTTATGGCCCAGTATCTAAGCTCGATCATGAGCACCCACGGCGTGCAACCCTCTACTACCTCTCCATAGTGTACCGCGACAAGTCCACAGTGACATCCTCCGGACGAACTGAGTTGAGGTCAAGATGCTGACCAACGATCGTCCGAAGTGTTATGTCGTGACAAAGTCGCATAACCTGAAAGGGGGCCGTCCAAGGCCTCGCAGTCCCGGCAACCTACCGAGAGTTTGATCTCGGGATCGAAAGAAGTAGCTTCAATTAGGAGGGTATAAACGGCGTTTTCTATAAACACAACGTCATTGAGGGAGTTGGGCATGGAGACCTCCGGCAACTTGTACCAGCAAGTACTGAGGGAGACGCAACACTCGTCGCGTGATGATGAAGCATCGTCCCGTACCTCCCCCGACGGGTCTCAGACTGATCCATGACGTCGTCAAACATGAGGAAACTGGCTTGCAAAAATTCAACACCCCAACCGATGGTGATGGCATCCTTGACATGGTCACAAAACTCTCCGCAAAGAGCCAGGTATCTTTTACACCGAGAGTTGCCAGGATCGAGCTAAGATTCGCCTTACGTTGCCACCACAGTCATGCCTCTGGTCATCTTGCCTCCCAAACAGTTGTAATTTATGCACTTCTCAAAGTAATTACAAACCTGTCAAAAAATTATCAGGGCTTGGCTCGACCTAATACCACAACATGACCGCAAAATCGGGACACCTACACCAACATGAACGTCATCATCAGCGCCAAGGCCACCCTCCGTCAAATAAGAGCCGATGCCCCGTAAAACGGTATCCCGAACCTGGTCAGTGAAAATAGGAGAACTCCCATGGTGGCTACGTAGTACTCCAGGATAAGCATCCAAAAACATCTGCCGTGTCGAGTCAGCATGCACAGGAGAAAACAGAGCCGCCGCTGCCGTTGCTGTTACCATACTCAAGCTGCTGATACCAGCTTGCATGGTCATCGCTGGTACCAACTCTAACCCGATTCGACCCTGTTCGACGGCACCCCGGCACTGCCCTTGATGAGAACTCGACGCTATAGTTTGCTAGAGGATGGCTGCTCAGGTTGACGCTGAGATCAGCTGGGGTAATAATAGTGAAGGGAGTAGTGTTACATAGTATGATAACAGCAAAAAGAGACGTCAGCTGTCATTAACCACTCAAGAACGTCGACGGGACTTTCGCTCATCCTCACGGTCGTCTGAGAAGACAACGATAGACAACAACAGCAGCCATCTGAGTTCATTAGCACCTCCACGGGATCTCTTGCTTGACTGCGACTTCTGCTGCTGCTGGGGTTCATCATCGTCATCCAAGAGGCCCGACAGTCCGAATTGGTCCTGGTCTCCAGCAGCTTCGAACTGCACCGGTGCTTGTCGTTGGTACACCTGAAGATTCCCTGTGAGCCACGAGCAGCAGCAATAGACCCGCCTTACCGCTGCAGCACTGTTGCTGCTGCCGCCAGCCTTCTCCTCGGCCCGGTCGTACTCCTCACGGGCCTGTTCTAGACGCTTAGCGTCATATTGGTAGATCTTGTTAGCCGAGGATCGATCTGATCGCACGCCCGGACAGCGATGAACAACCACACACCGGCGTCACACCGCCGCGTGACACCAGCAGCAGCGCCGTCCCCCTCCCTACCCGCGAAGAGCCTGGTATCATACACGTTATTAGCACCGTCATCATAGAAGCCAGAATCCAGACCCCCACTCTGGTTGAAGAGCCGAGCATCATACTGCCCTTCACCCTTCGAGCTCGGTTGGACCTGACGACACCACCCATCGTCACTGACTAGTAACAGTGGAAAGTAGTACCTGCTTGCCCAAGGCGATGAGCTCGGAGATATCGCGCTCCTCGTCCCTGTCCCGGCCCTGCTTATTCCGTCCAGCCTTCTCCATACGGTGCTCCCGCAGGGTCTCTCGCATGACCTCAGCACGAGCCTCGTCCTGCTTCCGGTAGTCTACCACAAAACACAGTCCACACACCACTGTAATGGCGACCCTACCCTCAACTTCCTCCCGTCCACTTCTGCCACCAGCAAAGGCGTTGGTACGGGACCTCCGTGCCTTGGCTGCCAAGTCTCGAAGCTTCTGCTCCTCACTCTCCTAAGGGGTTCGGAGATCTCCATCGGTATTTCAACGAGACCTGCGAGTACTTGTTCGCGTGTTGCCTTCTGCTTGGCCAGCTCATTCCGGATCCTGATCTCCTGCCTAGCCTCAGTCTCTGCGATATAGAGATCCTCAGCGAACTGTGCATGCCTCTCGGAGACCGTAACATCCTAATAAGACATCAACAACTGATGGAGACAGCAAACTAGTTCTCCCGAAGTCGACACGCTCTTGCAGGCCCCCGTCCAGTGGCAGCTTGCACTACCGGATAACCCACCCTTAGGAGGGATCGACGAGATAGAGAGTGGGCGTTGGTTTCGTTAGGGGGACAAAAGATCATACCCTTGACCTCAGCTGTTCCAACGCCCACAGTTGGAAGCCTCCCGTGTCCCAACTACTACCTGCAAGCCTCTGCCATCCGCAGCAATACGCTTATCCAAAGGGATGACATAACCCTTAGCGTTCTTCCAGTTACTCACGCATGGTGGAATCTTCCACATCTGATTCACGAAAGAGAGTTGTTAACGCTGTCCGACAACGACCGTGGTGCGGGTCCTACGGCCTGGTCCTCCTTCGTCAACTTTTTGGGAGGAGATCGCAGCACGGGCGGCGGGGGCTCGCTAGGGGCTAAAAGAAGGCGGAGAATATCCAGTAGTACTGGTGATTCAGTCCGGTATCGACGAAGTCAGTCCAGGAGTTCTATCAAGAGCGCCAGTGATCCCTAGTACGGGCAGGAACTTTGTGATGGCGGAACTTTGGTGGCTCCATGGGGTCCTTCTGGACCTCGACCACCTTAATGACTCTCTGCTTGATATTAGGGTTACGACCAGGAGCGTCCTTACTCGGAGTGTACCTGACAGGATCACCACCCAATACACATATCCGATCATCAGCTGTGTGGGTGTAAAAGCGCCCGCATCGTGAGTACTGCTGTTAACTGAATCGTAGGCGACGCTTGCTTGGGAACGCTAGGTTCGCCAGAGAACGCACTCGCAAGGATACCCTTATCCCTTCTGTCAGTATTACCGTAGATACTGAGCATTGGCCAGTTTTCTCTGAGCATCGTTGGCTCCCGATAGATGCTGTCTGGTCGTATCAGCCTGTCCAATACGTTGGGCCAGGACAGCTGAGAGACGGTCATTCCCTCACAGCCCACGACCGCCCTCCTCCCTTATCACCTTCCAGAGCACTGCGGGTATCATCCGTATTCTTCTTCAGCTCTAGGGCATCGGGCCTGTCCAGACTGGTCTCAGGAGTCCATCGCTCCTTGAGGTCACCTGAGTGGGAAGATACCCTGAAAGGTGAGATCATGGCTATTACCAGGTTTGTGCTGGTGTCGTGCCAAGGCCTGCTTGATGGAGTTGTCAGACGCTCTGACTATAGACATAGTGGAACAGAATGACGCCTCTTGCTGATCGGAGAGAGAAGGCAAGGTTCGTCGATTACAATGGCGTGCGCGATTGATCAGCGCAGTTTGCGCACGACGAGGACGTGCAGTAATCCTCTCGAGTCGGCGCACTCGACACGACTGACTCGGGGTCCCATAGGCTGCGCTATGTGGGCGTAGCCCTCCTCGCCAAGTATCGCCTAGCGTAGCGTTGATGGCTGTGTTGTATTGCTGATCATCAAACGATGGAGGGGCAATTAGAAGAAACAGGATGGTTTCCGTGCCTCGGAAGATTGAGGAGCAGAAGTTGTCTCTACGTATCAGGCATGATAACTTACAGGGATTATGCATGGATGGAGGGGCGAATCCCAAGGCAATTCTTCGCTGTGCGCTGGGGCGAGACACCCTTGAACTGTGCGGCCGTCGCTGTGCGTCCTAGTGTACACTACTACTAGCCCCACCGTTTTGCTTTGCCGGTGAGGCTTATGGGCCTAGGCGCTGCGCAACATGTCCTACCTGAGTCAGTGTGGCCTAGCTAGCCTCGCGCTTATCGAAGCGCTGGGTCCGGGCATCCGGGGCTCGTCTCATTGTGAATCTTCCGACATAGTGGCTTGAGCTAACCTTACCGTATTGCAGGGATTTTGTATCATTCCCTCCTAGAGCTGTGGAAAGCAGCGTTCTAATGAGTGTCGTCCCTGGCGGCCAGAACGAGGAGGGGGAGGACCACCATCCACCACCACCATTACCATCCCATCGAGCTTCGATTGCCGATTCCTTGACAAGCTCACGGAGAGGATCTTATGCCATGCAGAAAGTTTATTACAACTTCGAGCTCCTCGGACAGACAGTATCCTGTGAGAAGACTATTGACCCGTACGGCATTTACCATCAAGTACTGGTGGAGACTGGAGGGAAGCGGAAACGTCTTTGCGAGAACAGCTGCCTCATCTTCCCCATCCATAACAAGTTCAGACTGTTCACGATATGGTTGGTAGAATGGAAGTGGTTTCAGAGGTAGTAACTACGGGTAATTAAGGATACCACCGCGGTGCATACCTTAATAAAGGGGACGACAGTAGTGGCAGCCCACAGTGAGTTCTGTAGGTTCATTCTGTCCCTCATCGTATTGAACTCCATACTGATCGCCATCGAAGATAAGAGGGACCCTGATAACCGTCGGAATGAGGTCATCAGACTCCACGCTCTCTAAGCCCCTACTAATCATGATCAGATCGGTGCGACTGCCGACTCCTTCCTGTTGGCACTCTTCACGGCCGAGTGCCTGTTGAAGATAGTAGCCTGGGGCCTTATCCGAGAGAAGTCCACATACTTGACAGACGGATGGAACTGGCTAGACTTTATAGTGGTCGTCACCGGCCTCCTCTCCGTCGTCGATCTAGGCGGCGACACTGACCTCAGCGTCTTGAGGGTCTTCAGAGTCCTCAGGCCATTGAGGAGTTTGACTGTGCTTAAGGAGATGAGAGTAATAGCATCAGGGGAAGGAACGCGTTGATTTCACACGGCTGGTTGGCGCGGTTGTTTTCTTACATCGTGTATAGTGCGAAGCGAAACACCACAGTAGGCGTACTAGAAGTTCCATTCTGCAAAACCGACGATACCGATCGAAGCGCCGCACACGATGCTCGTCCCTCTTCCGAGTTTTCGTGAGCTGGTGCTTCTCGTCAGTTACTAGTGAACACGGTCTTACTGTCCATACCACGCTTGGCTAATGTAGCTGGCACGGCTGTGTTTATCCTGCTGGTGTTCGGCATACTGGGGACTAACTTCTGGGGCGGCGTGCTGGAGCGAAGGTAGTAGTGTTGGGGAAGGAGTGGTATTGGTGGTAATGACCTGACTCCAGATGCCGGTTAACTCCTCACCCTCTGCTGGTGGATGTAGCGACAGGAGCGGTGCAGCACACCCTGCCGGCCTCTGGGTCCTCTCTAGAGTACTGCTGGCAATGGGAGGTTGATCCAGGGCAGAGCAGGTAGGCTTGGGTGTTGTCGATAAGTTGAGCCGCCGTGATCACTCAGGCTGTGCGGAGGGCGCTACTCTTGCTACCCCGGTACCTATTGTGGCTCCAACTACGTGGAAGACCAGACTGAGTCCCTCCGTCCAGTGTTCACGATGAACGGCACTGCCCTTGCAGAAGGCAGGATGGGATACCCGTGGTAAGCTTCCTAAACTCTGCTGCGGCCTGCCAAGCTGTGGGCGAGTGTGGCCTCGGGAAGGGGTTTCCGTAGGTGTGAGAGTACCGTGGATCCGACTGACTCAGCGGACTTCAACTTCCGCATCACGCGTTTTGACAACCTCCTAGGAGCTGCCCTCACCGTCTTCCAATCGATCACTCTGGAAGGCTGGACGGATGTTATGTAAGGCATTGGGGATGATGGCTGCGGACTCACTGCACTCCGACACGAAAAGCGCCATTCCGAAACCAGTACAGCGTGATGTGGGGACCAGGATTCGAACCCACTACCTTACGGTGAGGCAGTAGTCTCTCTACCTGAGGCTCTATATGTGTGTTTCGCGACTGCCGTTAAGTCGAGTGATATGATCGCTGTGAAGGGTGGTCCGCCGCGTATGGCTCGGTTGGTCGTGTGTAGGTACCTGCTGCAGGACAGCCATTCGGACTGGTTCGCCTCGGCCTACTTCGTCATGCTGATCATAGTGGGCTCCTTCTTCCTCCTCAACGTGGCCCTCGCTGTTGTATGGGACGCTTTCATGTCGACTGACGAAGAGAACAGACTGGCTGAGAAGAAGAGGCTGAAGCAGGAGGCCAAGAAGGCTTCCAGGAGGGTAACATCACATCAGACCGATCGAAGCTCTCCGCGGACTGCTGTGCGCAACGTGTGTCAGGCTTCTAGGGGGAGCGACGCCGATCGGGCTTTACTCGATACAACTCTTGCGGAAAAGAAAAGGACCTTTTATACGAAGAAGCCGGACGGTGCAGCTGGATCGGCAATGACTGTGATGAGGATGATAGAGGCTGAGGATACCTCTCATCCCTTTATTGCTAAGGTGGTTGCGCTTGGTGTGGTACGGCAGCTTGGTCTAACGCGCGTGGTCAGATACGATATTTGGTGATTTCGGAATGGTTCGTGAACATCATCATGTTCTTCATCACAGCCAACGTGGTGGTGATGATGTTCGACTCCTACCCCCCTCCCCCATACAGGCTCACTAAGATAGTCACAGTACTCAACCAGGTCGGGAAGATCGGCACGGGAGCAGCGACCCAGGTGCACTTCTGTCTTCCCAGGTTTTCACAGTAGTTTTTCTGGTGGAATTCGTGCTGCTCCACATCACGCTGGGTAAGGCCTGCAAGCCTTAGCGTCGGCAGGAGCGAGATGATCTCAGGCCCTCGACAGTACTGGAGCAAACTCGCCACAGCATTCGATGGCTTTATCGTTATCACGTCCATCTTGGAGCTTCTACTTGCCAACGGTTCGTCTGTGATGATGGCCCTCAGAGGCTTCCGGCTCCTCAGGATCTTCAAACTTGCGAAGAAGTGAGATGGCTTCCTTGCAGAAGGGGGTTTCGACGCTACCCGTTTGCCAGGTGGACTTCGTTTCGGGTTCTCTTGAAGTCCATCGTCCACACGGTGAACTCTATGGGCAACTTCTGCATACTACTCGGTCTGATGATGTTCGTCTTCACGCTGATGGGCATGAGCCTCTTCGCAACGAAGCTCAGAATGGATGATGAAGGGAGGAAGATACCTGACGATCTGCTGGCACCCTGGCCGAAGAATCAGTGTCCTGGTAGGGACATCAGCGCTGTGTTGGTGATGGAACTTCTACTTATTCAGGTGGCGGCTACGACTGCGTTCCTCGATCGCACTTCGACACTCTGCTGTGGTCCTTCATAACGGTCTTCCAGATCCTCACAGGTGGGACTATCTCCCTTCTCCCCTCTTCTCGATTCTGGAGCATCCCTCATCAGGCGAGAACTGGAACACTGTGATGTATGACGCAGTGCTGGCTGTGGGCTGGGGCGCGGTGTTGTTCTTCATCGCCCTCGTTATTTTCGGCCAGAGTGTCATACTCAATCTCTTCCTAGCTATTCTGATGAGCAAGTTCGAGGAGAGTTCCGCGGCTATCAGGTGAGAAGCAGGCCGCCAGAAGGTGGGGAGGCAGTAGCCGATCCTCAGAGAACAGGAGGTGGCAAGGGCTAGATCACGGTCCCAGCTATCAGCGCTACTGCGGGAGAGGAAGAAAATGGCTGGTGGGCTCCGTTTGGATGAGGTCCTCAGCCCGGATTCTCCACAAGACAGGCCGTCGCCGAGGTGAGCGTGTCCAGTGCGTCTGTTGAAGAGGAAACGACGACTGGTCTTCAGGACGGTGGCAGTCCGCAGCTTTGTAGGGAAGCATGTTGAGGGTAGTCCGACCTACAAGGAAGTCTTGGACGCCTCCAAGACTGATGAAGATCCTGGTGGTGGTGGTGCTGCCGAGCTTGGCGCGGAGGAAGAACCAGTACAGCCAGGCATGATCCGCCATGGCAGCAGTGTGGTTGTGTCCGACACGCCGACGGTCCATCGAACGACCGAGGAATCCGCGGACAGCTTACGTTCGTCCGAGGAGCAGTCTAGTAGCGGTCCACAGCAGCTGCGGACTCGAGAGCCCTGGCCGAGGGACCACTCCATGCTGCTGTTCAGTCGTCAGAGCCCAGTGCGGCGTGTCTGCAGTAGGATCGCCGAGGACCCCCTCTTCGACAACTTCATCATAGCCTGTATTGCGATATCCTCAGCCTTCATGGCCTTGGACAGCCCTCTGCTGGACCCCGGCTCAGGCTTGGCCCAGTTCCTTGATATTATGAATACCCTATTCTCTCTTATCTTTCTGGTGGAGATGCTCATCAAGTGGGTTGCCTTTGGCGTGGTCTTCAACAAGGGGGCCTACTGGCGCAACTCCTGGAACGTTCTCGATGGTGTCGTGGTCATCGTCTCTATGGTGGACCTCCTACCTATGCTCCCTGACATATCGGTACTCAAGACCCTGAGGATGCTCCGAGCCTTGAGGCCCCTCAGGGTCATCTCCCGGAACCCCAACCTTCGTTTGGTGGTCAACACGCTGTTCAGGCTCCTACCGGAGCTGTGCAACTTGCTTATCGTTGGTGGCCTCTTCTTCCTTATATTCGGTCTCTTTGGGCTGTCCTACTTCAAGGGAAAGTTCTACACCTGCCAGGTGAGCTGCTTTGGAGTCTACCAGCCATTCTATTCTGTCCGAGTTGAGACGCCCCGTCATCAGGTTGGCGACCCGAGTACGATGGAGGTTATTGAGTGGCAGTATGAAGATCGCCGGAGTGTTCTGACTACTCCGATGTGCCTCAACCAGGCCACTGGGAGCCTCCTGCTCCCCAGCGTAGGTCCATCCGCCACTGCCGCGTCCCTCCTAGGCTGTGCACTTCAGGGGTCGTTGGGCTCCTCCGCAGACAGTACTGCATCATCATCGCTCTGCCCGGACGGCATGCCTTGGTCCAGAACCACCCCCGATACGCCAGTCTGTGTGGCCTCTTGTGCTTCGGGAGCCGACAGGTGAAGCCTCACGAGCGCAGCTGATCGGATAGGTTGACGTATCAGATCGGATGCCTGCCCACCTCCTCTGTCCCTCGACACTTACCCTGACATCTGCAGCCTTCATCCTGACTCCGTTCGTCCACCGAGGTAGCGTCTCTGGCAGGGGACCCTTGAGATACACAACGCCTCCTGCTTTAGCCCTTCCTTCGACGGGCCCAGTCAGCTCCGGACCGCTGCAAGCATCGGCGGGCCTGAGTGGCATGCTTCGATGGACAAGAGTGTGATGCCGTGTGACAGATGCAGCGCCCGTTTCTGCACGGGCTCGCTCCAGCCCAGCGAGGAAAGAGTAGGACTCCTTGCGTGCCGTATCTTGATATCGTGCGTGGTGCCAGAGTGAGGCCTGCCGGGATGAGTGTGAGAATCATCCTTATTACTGCGCTGACGTCTGCGCTGGGGACGCCTTGGGAGGTAAGGCCCTGGGCTATCACGAGCCAGCGAGCCTCGTTGAGATTCTACTCCCGCGTCTCGTAAGAATCAATACGGTGGTCCCTCAGGTGGCGATTGTTCGGCGTGTCTGGAGGCCTGTGTATCGGCGTGTGAATGCCCACACTTCTGCAAACCACTCATAAAAGATGCTGCTAACTGTGTGGAACAGGGTGGACAGTGGTAAGGCGCACCGTCGTGCTTCGCTCCGCTTTTTCTATTTGCCATTTTCATGAGCACGGGAATTTATGAGGATTCAGGTTGAATCTTCACCAACACTTTGACAACATCGCGGTCTCCATGTTGACGCTGTTCGAGATCTCGACCACCGAAGGTACCCAGAGCCCCGGTCGCTCCCCAGGGGACAACAGTCCCTGTTCTTTCCTTTTACTGCAGGTTGGGTTGATGTGATGTATGCGGGTACTGATGCAACCGAGGTCTATGGGCAGCCGAGGGACCACGAGGGAGCACGGAGCACCATGGAGGGACCACGCTGAGCTCTGGGGGCTCTTCTTCGTTCTGTTCATGCTGGTGAGCACCTCGCTGGCCTCTACATCACTACGGCGATGGTCCTTCAGATCGGCTCCTTCTTCATCCTGAATCTCTGCGTGGGCGTGATTGTCGATAACTTCAATAAGATCAAGGCCCAAGGGCAGTCGCTATTCCTTACACAAACGCAGCAGAAGTGGATCGAGCTCCAGAAGCAGCTGTACACTAAAAAGATATTCTTGGAGTTCGCGCATGTCAAGGTGCGCCTCATCAACACTTTCATCACCATCGTCATTATCACTCTCATCATTATCATTATTCACTCGACGACAGCCATCCTCATTGTTGGCATTCACTGCGACAGTATCATCTCATCACTCCCATCGCCATCCGTGAAGTCCGATTTCACCTCAGGACCTACCGATAAGCCGAAGGAAGATGTACTTCTTCTGCTCCAGCTCCAGGTTTGAAACTTTCATCATGGTCTGCATTCTTCTGAACACTGCGGTGACTGGCATGAAGGTGATGAGCTCAACAGAAATAGCTTGCTCTGTGCATGATACGACGGTCATAGATATTCCCACCCCCTTCGGAAGCCTACAAGGCTACACTGGCTGTACTCAACTACATCTTTGCCTTGATCTTCACGGTGGAGGCCGCGCTGAAGCTGTACGCCACACGACGGTGGTACTTCTATGTAAGGCTGGGAGTGAGGCCTGTCCGATGATAATGGTGCTCGTTCAGGATGCCTGGAACTGCTTCGATTTCGTCTGTGTTGTTGCCACGGCCGCTGGGATATTGGTGGATCTCCTGTCTACGGTCACCATCGGCACGCTGATGAGCGCCATCAGGATATTCCGCATAGCAAGGTCGGTCCCAGTATCAAACAAGTTCCCAAGACGGCTTCCTGTTCTCAGGCTCTTCCGCCTAGTGCGGTTTGCCAAAGGTCTTAACCAGCTGTTTATAGCCTTCGTTCTCTCAATACCGAAGCTCTTCAACGTCGCCATACTCCTCCTGCTGCTTCTTTTCCTCTTCACAGTAATACCCATCCGTAGTGCTGCCCTCGACCATTTACAAATATACTAATACAAGACGTGATGGTTGGTGGTTTAGGTACTTGGAGTCCGACTTTTCGGAGCCACCCAGTTTTCCGGTAGTCACGACGACCATGCAAATTTCCGCAACTTCCATCGGGGCTTCATGACCCTCGTGCGTTGCATGACAGGCGAGGTAGTGCGCGGCTGCTTTCTTGATAGCAGACTGAGCCTCAGGGTTGGAACGAGATCATGCACAGTCTGGCCAAGGACTCCGAGTTCTTTGGTCTGGTCCTGCATAGACCCTGTGTGGACAGCTTCGATATCACAGCGGAAAACTACGCAGAGGTGGGTCGGCACGCTCGAGGGTGTAACTGCGAGCGTCCAATTTATGTCAGTTGCAGCAGAAGTGCCTGATAGATCACCCAGTGCAGTGTGGGTCGCCGGTGTCCTTTATGTTCTTCATCGCATACACCTGCATCATCACTTTTGTCGTGCTTAATTTGGTCATAGCAGTCATTCTGGAAGGCTTCGAAGATTCTACCAAGTCGGCTGAGAAGGTCCGAGGTTCAATTCCTCCCAGGGTCATTTTGATTATTTTCCTCAGGATGTGGTTAACAAGTGCATAGACGTGTGGAAGCAGTTCGATCCTCACTACGATATGGAGATCCCGATCGACTCAGCGGTCAGTCCGACCAGCTCCCTCCAGCCAATCCCCTTGTGCGTGCTCAGATCGTCTTCATGGAGACTGTGAACTCTGAAGTGATGCGAGACAACCCAGAGCTTCGGAAGAGGATGATGAAGTACCGCCTCGAGCGGGGAGGGGGTACCCTTTACCGCTCCATCCCGTTGAAGCAAGCCACGTTCCTACGGATGGAGATCAACTCCAATAAGAAGGTGCCTGTGACCTATCATCGCCGTTGTTGTGAACCTCCAGCTCCTGGCCAGGTCCACTTCCTCAATGCTGTGTCATCAGCACTTCGCATGATGATGGTGCGGGACAACGCCTCCTTGATGGAAGAAGTAGGCTACCATGGGACTCTTCAGCATCTCTCGGGGAGGCGGTGTTTGTGTGGAATGAGAGTAATACTGTCGGCTCAGATCGTGTCAATAGAAACGGGGCAGCATGCTTCGAGAGAGACACAGCAAATAGCGAAGGTTCGCGAGATGGTCATGACGCAGGCTAACGTGGTAGGGAGGAGGACGTTCATTGCCGTCGCGCCCACTGCCTTTACGAGCTGTCATGGGCAAGATCATTGCAGTAGGGATGTCGTTTATCAGACGGAGAAGCGAGGCTCCTTCGTAGTGGAGGGCGCCCTGCTACCAAAGAAGAGTGTATTTGCGAGTATCTTCCGCTTGAGACGTGAGGGTGCTCCGCTCGAACCGATGCTCCTAAGCGGGGGACTCTTTTCCTTCAGATCCCCCTGCTCCAGCAGGGTCTGTGGATGAGGTCTCGGACGAGCCTTCAGAGCCCACCGGTGAGTCACCACAGTCCTTGTAGAGACACACGAGCGTTCGTCCCGGGGTTCAGGACCGAGGGCTGGCGAAGTTGACGGAGAGATTTCTGGTACGCAACTTGTGCAGCATGTAGCGGCAGCGAGGATACAGCATGCAATGAGAGAGTGAGATGACGCTCTTTGAGCAGCAAGAATTATACTGGTCATTCCAGGTGCATGAGGTCCAGGCGAAGGCAAAGTGGGCACAGTTGCCAAGCAGGAGGCTGCCCAATACAGCAGGACGAGAGGATGCCCGCAGCGGGGTGATCACGCTAGTGTATATTGTCCCGTAATGTGAAGTCATGAGTGTATGCTGCTGTAAGATTTACTTAAGAATCTGCATCTAATATGTTGAGTACAGTTGGTGTCTCGAGGAGAGGCAGAAGACTGTGTGCATGTCATGGACTCCGATAAGGCGTCGATGCTTGCAGTGCGCTCTACCGCGACGAAAGGCCAGTGGTCGTCGTATTTTTGAGACGACGCTTGCACTATAACTCAGTACAATGTGGCTGTTTGAGACGGTGCTCAAAAGAGTGGTGACACCGGACTCGAGAGGAGTTCGGGGATAATGCTTGCTCAATAGCGTGACGAGAAATTCGGAAAGCGATGCCCGGGACAATTGGGCGCACGAAGAGCGAACGCGCACAAACAGCAAATGTGGATAGGGAGTTGCTACTATCGACCGAGGGATTCGCGGTACGCAGCAGGAGGTAGTTGCCACTATAGTCCAAGCTAATATTCGTGACGCCACAGCTTGTGCATGCGTGCGTGTCTTGGCCACTTTCGAGTGACTTCGATACGGGCACTATGGGGACCCGGCAGTCTGGGTACGCACTTACGGTGCCTCCGCCGACTGTGAGGGTATCAGTTGTATTTTTACGTACAATGAGAGCCTTGCCTCTGACAACACTCTTCACGATCCCGTGCATCGTGGTGTTGCTCAGCTTAGCAGGCTGTAGCAGCAATGGAGGTGCAACTACTACGGCCCCAGCGACGAGCGCTGCACCAACCACCGCTCCAGTAGTGAGCACGACGCCCTCCCCTCAGGGGGCCGTAGCGTAAGAGGACACCGTCCGGTCGAGTTGAGGCCGTCGCCCTTAGGTACATCACCTCCGAGAATGGTGGTAATATGACGCGCCGTTCTGTTACTGTTGATAACGTTCCGGCAACTACATACCACGTTAAATTGAACTCTGGTGAGCCTACAGGGATTCGTTGTGGGAGAGGTGGCTGGGACCGCTAAACACGTTCCGTGTGCCGGTCATTCGATAGTGTTGTCATGTTGAGGTCTGTTTGATTGAATTTCTGTCTGCCCAATCCTCAGGCTCGTTGAACCATCGACCAGTTGAAGGGTTCGGAGGGGCCTTCACAGCGGCATCTGCTGTGAATTACAAGAAGTTGAGTGACGAAGATAAACGCAGATTCATTGAATTGTGAGTATCTGGTTACTTCGGTCATTCTGAGCATCTTTTGAGTAGATACTTCGGTCAGAGCGGCCTACGCTACACTATGGGTAGAATACCAATCAACTCGTGTGATTTTAGTCCGTACACTTACAACTTCGACAATGTCTCTGATGATTTCACTTTGGAACACTTCGATGATTCTTTGAAGGGAGATGAAGACACCGGGATGATTCAACTCCTTCACGACGCCTTGGCGGAGACACCACTGAAATTATTCGGTAATCCATTCCATGCTTGGTGGAGAATCGGTACGTCTCACGTGTGTAGGAAGCCCGTGGTCCCCACCGTACTGGATGAAAGCTGGCAATCACCCGATGGTCGGCAGCCCCAATCCCTGCCTCAAACAAGATAAGAAATATAAACAAGTCTGGGCCGACTACTTCGTCAAATGGGTATGCGCTGTTACGTTTCCGTTCCCGCACTTTCCCTTCTCCCCATCAGATTCAGTCATACGAGAAGAAGAACATTTCCATTTGGGGCGTCACACAGCAGAATGAGCCAATGTAAGTCATCGCTCTCCTATACCATGAGGGCCTCATGGTGAGGCAGCTCTTAGGGGTGTACACTCATTCACTCAGGTTTTATTCGAACACGCGATGGGAGGCTTGCTCATACGACCCCGCCAATCAGACCGAGTTCATCAGGGACTACTTAGGACCTACCCTGAACAAAACTTTCGGCGATAGAGTTAAACTCATGTACATGGACTTCGTCAGAAATCTTCTCATGGAGGTCTCTGACGTCCTCCTACAGGACAGCAAGGCTGCACAGTGAGTCTTTCCTCGTCAGGGCTGGATAAAGATGGGCATTGGCCATCATCGCAGGTACGTCTACGGTGCCGGGGTGCATTGGTACGGTTTGAATAGCATCGATACTCTCGAGGCGTTCAAGACCAAATACGGCAGTCAATATGCTGTTTGGGGGACTGAAGCAAGTAGGCCGGGTTTTCAGCTGGCAATTTCACAATGAAGATACATGACCTACTCAGGCACCTGCTACCCGGAGGACCGTTTTTTCAATACACCGTGGAAGAGAGCTGCCCGTTATGTTCACGGTGTGATTGTAGACTTCGTACACGGTGGAGGGACTGGCTGGGTGGACTGGAATCTTCTTCTCGACGAGATAGCAGCGCAAGACGTACGTCCGCTCATCCTCATGACTGACTCCCTATAGCGATCGCCTCACTTCTGGTTAATCATTGTCAGAATCGCGGGGGTCCGAATCACGCCGACAACTATTGCTTTGCACACATCCACATCAACAACGCGAGTCAGCTTGTGGTACAGAAGATGTCCGTACCGGTCTCTCCGGTATCGTTGTATCAGGTACACCCGTCTTACTACACCTTTGGGCACATCACCAAGTTTGTCGCTCCTGGCGCTAGAATGGTTACGTCTTTCGGGCCTTTGTCGACCGAAGATGGTCAATTTCTATCACACATCATACCAAAGAATCGTGTTTCGTTGCACAGTATACCTTAACCATGGGTATTGCCTGCCCCTTCAGTATATCTCATGCGATGTCTGGTGGCGTGAATGATTTTAACTGGATAATGCTCGCTCGGCTATCTGCAAATGACTCGAAGGGAAATTCTCAGACTGAGAATCTCAGTCATGAGTAACACCTTTCAAGTAGCCAATGCCAAAAATTACAAAGGCGACCTTAGCATTTCTGGCGTTCGTTCCTCACAACAAAAAGGGATACGCTTATTGATGCGGAGAAACCTACTCTGATTCCGATTATCGACCCGAGTTCCACGTGTCAAAACCCCGAACTGCGAAGTGATGATGGTGGTCGAGGGAGTGAAGCGCTTCGCAACAGTTTAGGAAGCGCATTGCCAATATAGGTGCCTCACCTCGAGGTCTCAAGTGAAACTGAGCCCCTGTTTCTGAGGACGCAGGTGACATCCTTAGTGACTCGACGCCGACAGTTGGCCGGCAGCACAGCTATGCAGTGTTTAATGCACCCTGTAGGAACAACCGACCCCAGATCGAGCAATCGCCTACTCCTCTCCAAGGCGGGTTAGCTGTGCGGTATAGCCTGTAGCCGAGTAGATCTCGATGCCACATGTTTTGGGGGCACGAAGCGGAAGCGAAGTGCTAGGAGGTGCAAATCCGCCCGATTTCTTCATCTGTCTCCGTTGCTGTCGGCTCATCGCAGCTCCCTTCGATTGCTGCTGCCCGTTATCCTTCTTGCCACCTTCAGGACCTGAAGTTCAGGTCCTTCGGTGGGCTTTACTGGTTCAGTTGATGCGTATCAACTTCGTGCGTGTCTCAGCCCAGAACTTGCCGCCATACTCGGGAATGTCGCAGCATAAGCTCTCTCGTAGGTACCCTCAGTGGTCGTACGGCTGAGCTGAAGAAGTAGAAAAACGTTAAAGTGAAATTGAATCGGATACATGAGTTCGGTGAGACTGCGCAGAGATCTGCTTCACTGAAGATGCGCTATTATACCTTCATTCATCGGGCGAAGCAGGTATAGAGCTGAAATTCGAGCAGGAGTTACGGGGCTTGTTCCCCTCAACTGGGACTGCGGCGCAGGGAACATGGGGAACTCAGACCAGTTGAGGGGGAGTAGGAGGAGGAGGGAAGATTGGAAATCTGTCACTGTACGGAAACGCTCGCGGCAGAGACAGCCGCGGCAGTGCTTTGTGAAACTGCACAAGCTCAGGGAGGAGGCATGCAGGCTTTTTCTACCAGTCCAACGTCGGGAACTTCCTTTGAGGCATGTTGATGCGCATGAGGCGCTCTGCAGCCCTGCAGTGACAGTCACTGCAGTGACTGAGTCACTGAGTGACTGCAGGGCAGTCGTTGCCTTTCATGTTACGGTAGCATTGTTACCTGCTTCTGGTGAGATGCGCGGCGTCTGTCTACGGTAAAAACGAGGATCGTAGGTGGCCAGACGGTGCGAATTCCGAGCTGTCCGGGTCCGTAGACATCATTAACAAAATCATTCCCGATGAAAATCTGAGTGGTATGAAAATACCGTCGCCACTGGCGACTCGCCAGGAATCGAACTCGGGTCCCTTGCCATCCACGGTATCCTTGGAATGGACTGGTCACCAGTCACTGGTGCGCTGCGTGTAGGATCCAAATCGCCGCCAATCCCAACGCCAACAAGTGCCAGGCTTATGAATTATAGCAAGGACTCCCCTGAGCAACCATTAGGTCCGGTTAAGAAGTTGTGGTGGAGATGGGAGTTTCAAACCACTCGGGAAAAGCCCCCTGTCCAGTGCGTGGTGGTGGAGTCACAGTATCAGATCGAGCGTCCATCCAAAATCCCCACAGGTCCTGCATACCGACAAGCGTCGGGATACGCAGTCTTCACCGGACGACGAATGAGCCCGTGAGGAGTTTCAACCGTATCATTTGTCCGCTGCTGCGATTTACAGCCCAGCAACGGCATTATCATAGCAACAGGAGGGAGCCGGCAGCCTGTTGTAAAGCGATTCAAGCCACAGCCGCCGTCATCAGTCACCTTGCCAGCTAAGTCGCGGGCTCCTTACCACCGATTGAGATACGAGTTGTGTCGGATAACCGGCCGACAGTGGCCTGGTTGGCAGGAAGTGGCGCGTTTTCCAAGTCAGCTCTCGAGAGGCGAGCGGCATTGAGGACCTGAACGCTTTGAAAGACGAAGTGGACTACCTCAGAAGCACTGGTATGGTATCGATATCGCACATAAGCCGACTCCCTAACTCATGAACTCAGCCGACTTTTCGACAAAGAAATAAGGCTAGAGTCTGGCTCCCGATTCGGGAGTCCCGAATGACTTTGGGCCAAAGTCTTTGGCTGACGCTCTCTTGGGAGGCACCGACGAGAAACAGGATCTGTCGAGCTTTCCCGATGTGTTCGATTCAGGAGCGGTCCAAGGACCCAGACCAGGTCACCCGGTCTATCATGGATGTTTGAAGAAGACAGTACCATCACGCAAGATACCTTGGACGTCTTCTGGAGACTACCGGAGATACCCCGTTACCGCGAATATTTTGAAGAAAATGCTCAAGTCTTCGCCGCTGCCAATCGCTCCGAGGATCGTCTCCGCATAATCGAAACGCTTTGTGGAAATGCATACGATGCCTACACGGTTTTGGTGGATTTCCAATTCTTAAGGTAGGTTTTCCGAGCAATGCACCCTCAACGCAGGGAGCAAGAACTACTCCCAACTTCGGGAGGGGCGGAGAGACAAGCCCAAGAAAATTGGACCTGTTTTAATCGTGCATTACAAAGCGATTCGGCTGTGACAATGTGGCCCGCGGGACCTTATTGTACCGACTCGGATGGGATAATGTTTCCGGGATGGTCAGGCCGACGGCAACATCGACCTTTCACCCGAAACGACCGGGATCGTGCACGGCCTATAGGAAGAAGGTTCTCAGGGACGCCCATCGGGCGACCGCCCACGGAGGCGTGGGAGCGACGGTGGCGCATGTATACAATCAATACTTTATGCCTGAGATACGTGTCGAGGCGAAAAGGCTGGTGAAGTATTGTTATTGCCGCCAGACCTTGCACGCCCGCAGATAGTGGTCCCAGTTACCTGGAGTTCCGGACAAGTCCAGCGCGGTCCGAGCCGAGCCCTACACCGAAGTTTCTTGACGTTGGGTGAGTTGAGAGGTTCTGGTCCAGCTACTCACCGTCTACTGCCTTGGCAGTGCCAAGTTGGCACTTCTCATTCTACTCGGGTTCCCTGCTCTGGGCGCATCGCCGACGTGCTGCACGCTCTCGTGAGGGTGCAGCAACAAGGAGGACTCCGAGTGATAAGAACCGACCGTGCAGCTTATTTTAGAAGTAAGCTATTCGCTCAAGAGGCAGCCCGCCTCCTGCACGCCACCGTAATACGGGTGGCCCAGCGGGGAAGAATGTTATTCTTTCCCAGACGAGACCGAGTGTCCTTCCGAAGCCCGAAAGTGCCATCGCGCGGCGCGATTCGCGCCTATAAAAGCTCAGCTTACACTTTCTCGAAAAACGGGAAGTAGGCTACTTCAAGTAGCGGCTGCCGCGCGCTTCCAGTAGTTTATGTGGATTCTGAGCTCGAGCCGCTCGAGCTGATGATTGTGAGATAAGTTTGAGATGTATGATGATGACACGGGTGTGGAAACTGTTGTACCGCATTGTTCTCGTCCGTAGGCCGCACATCTGCGATTATTTTTCTCATCTAGGAGTGTGGGTGCAGTTCGATCGGTGGATAGACCCGAGTAGACTCGGCTGGCCCGATGCGAACTGCCCCGTCGTAGAGCGGTTACTCTTTGCCCAAGGGAGGGATTGTCGCGTTGAGACAATAGGGTGGGAACAGCAGCAGCACGAGAAGGTTTTCATGTGAAAGCCACGATCTCAGTACTCGGGAAGCAGAGTCTTGGCAGATCATCTGCACATCTGCCGCAGATGTAGAAGCACAGGATGACAAATGTCAGCCCCAGAACAAGAGGGGATCCACCATGGCGCAAACATGACGAACCTATCCACTACGCGATTAGTCAGTCCTTCCACCAGGAGGATGAGGGGCCGGCGGCTACGATGACAGCAGCACGCGACGCATGACAGCCCATCTCTGCCACACCTGTCTCCACCGCACAGACCATCAAATCCCCGGCTCGTCACTAAAACCTGGCGCAAGACGTGCCCTATGGGTGCCTCCAATACATCCGAGACTCTTAAGGATGGCCAGCGATCGACCACGATTCATAATAGCAACGGGATACTCTCAAAATGTAAAGCGGGAAACCCTCAATTTCACGTCATCACTAGCGTAATAACAAGAAACGCGCACATACTGCACGCGTGCATCAGCACACTGTGCTCATTGATCACGAAAGATCTCATGCCTTCGTCAATTGCTTTCACGCATGAGTCAATTGCCCTTGGAGATGCGACCTTGAACGGTATATACCTCTAGACGACTCAGCTAGTGCGGAGTTCGCGTGTCTACGGTTGTGCATTCAGTCTGCCTTGACGGTCTTCCCCTCAGCGACTTGAAGCATACGGGGTTGTATATCAGGGAACAGTCCTACATAATATTAGTTTATCTGTCGCTATCATGCGCATCATGATACCGGGCGTAGCGCTGCTGCTAACTGCGGTAAACTGTCGCAAACTGGGGGGTACTGAAGGCGCCATCGGTGGAGCTCCAGATTTGAGCACTCCAACCACCCCCGAGGAGGCCGCAGCGTAAGAAAGTGCCGCTTCCTGCAGTTATTTAAGTTATCACATTCAGATACGTCACCTCCGAGAATGGTGGTAATATGATACGCCTGTTGGGTACGACGATGCGAGTATATGACCGTTGCTACTATTGTTTGCGTATCCTTATTATTGCATTATCGCTCGCCAAGATACTCGCATGTATATTTGAAACCGCCGGTCCCGTAGGCCGAGACGGTCGTTCTAATTAAGCTCCATTCATCCAGTCAGGGGAGGTTGCGTTGTCAACTACGGATCTAACATGGTGACAGCTGACGAAATCGAGAACGCGCCCAATAGGGAGACTCTGACCAAGCTACGAGGAACTCTGCGGTCGTCACGGACACGGAAGATGAAGGACCTCTTAGCGCTGCGGAACCGTACCCGCAACTTCGACGTCAACGCCGACGATTTTTGATGAGAAGGAGCTGGCCAGACTGTATGCTGACGAGGAAGAGTTCGAGGGTGTTATCGAAGGCCTCACTCGACTGATCGACCGAGCTTCGGCCCGGATATCGAGTTTCATGAACGAGAGCTTCGACCCTACTTCGACTGAGAACCCGTCGCCGACACCTATGGACTCGGCTTTGCTACCGAGGTCGCCTGATACTGACTCACTGTCCACGTTGGTATCAGCCCTCACCTCGGCTCTGCAGAAGGAGCCTGACTTGCGGACCCGCATCTCCGATGTCAATGGTCTCTCGGTGGCGAGTAAAGCCCTCAAGGACCCTTACCTGTTACCTGCCCACTTCAAGCGTGTCGAGCAGTTGTTCCTAGCATCTGGTTTCGCTACCTTGTCTGATAACAAGTTTCTGCCAGAACCAGACCTCGAGGTTTTACCTCGTGGAGAAGCTGCTGGAGACCTTGGTCGACCATGACCGGGTAGCCGCTGGAAGCTAACAGCGTAGTCGACGAGGTTGGTGGTGATTGGCACAGGGGTAAAGGCGGTCTTGTTGGATAAGTTTTTCTCGTCCCGACGAGGTCCGCAGGGAGCTGCGTCGTAGGGTCGGTAAGCTCACATTCAAGGGGCCCAGGTTCTATTGATGCTTTTCTGTCAGATGTCCGTCAGTTACGCATCTTGGCAAGTAGTATCTCGCCTGCTGATACGCCAACCACGAAGGCGTCGGACAATGTCCACTTTATCAACGCCATCCTACGATGCCTGCCGTCTGACATCTACTCTTCGTTGGTTCAGCAGGTTACTCAAACGGCGAGGATTCTCCGGCCCGGTACGGCGTCGAAGGAATGGCAACTGCGTTTACCATTTTGATGGTAAAAGCCGACGATGTGACAGTCCTGTCCATCCTCAGTGATATCTGCCAGTCCTTCACGGCTGTTTCCGACTCCAGAAAGGCGAGCCGACCTCAGGACCGTGAGCAGCCTTCCAAGGATATCCGGGACAGGGTGCTCTTCACTGGTGATGCGGCGTCCACTAGCAAGCACAAGAAAGAGTACCGCGAGGTGATGACGTGGGCCCGCAGTCAGCCTTACGTCCTGTTCGTGACCGGTCCTGGTGTCGGTAAGCTCGAGAGCGCGCCTGCTAACTCTCCCGGTTTAGGGGCGGCCAATGAGGTCAAGTTCCTGGTGTCACGGCGAGGCCAGAAGTATGCCTTGCTGGCCTTCGATTCCAGAACTTCCGGCGAGGCGGCGGGTTCACAGACAGGAAGCTCTATACCAGGGTGAAGCAGTTCGACTGCGATTACAAAGCCCAATTCAAAAAAACTCCACGGTCGTGCGAGCCAGTAGGCAGCTCGCACAATGGCCGGAGTGAGCCTACACTATCAACTTCCCCACCTACGAGCTCTCTGTCTGGTCCTTTTTGGTGGTCAGCCTGCGGCATGCAACGCTGCAGCTTCTGCTGAGATCGATGCTCTGTCGACTGGTTCCAAGCAGCCGTTGTCGGATGGCCTAGCCCAGGATGGCAGCAACGCTTTGGTCGACCATGACACGATCGACTCTATCCGCCTGAGAAGTGAACCCCACGGTGCTCAGCAACAGCGCCATCTGTCGGAGGTCGCTCTTCAGCTTCGTCTCCGCCAGTCCAAGGAGACTCTTCGAGTTCATGGAATTGTCGACACTGGAGCCAGTGCATCGTACTTAGTCAGCCCAGACCCGTTGGCTCGATTGCCCTTCTCCGTGTCGTGTGCAGGTAATCCTACGAGGGGTCCAACTGGCGGACGGCCGCTGTATCGATGTCAACAGCACTATTCGTCTGTCCGTCTCCGCCTTGGACATCAACCAGCGAGAGTGGTTTGGCGACACCGATCACGTCTTCCGGTTCCTGCCTCTCTGCCAATCCCGTCGGGCGACATCCAGCAACGATGCCACCCATAAGCCGTACTGCTTGATCGGGCGAGACCTTATCGACCATTGGCGAATCGTCTGCCATGGAGTCTCCGGGGGCTTGGATTGACGGTCGGTTAGTCTTCGGCTCTGATCTACTTCCGGATGCCCAAGCCGGCGAGACTATCCAAGTCATCTCTGACGAACCATTGGACAATCAGTTGTTCTACGGTGGCGATGCGACGACTGCGAGAGTTGACTCCTCGCAGTTCACTCTCCTTCCTCCTTCTTCGGTCCTCACCAAGCCGGTGGTCATTCGACTCCCACCGCGGACCGAGACCAGTCTGTTTGAGATCTGGAACTCTATCGCCGCTAAGGGATGGTTGGACTCTTCCTCGGGTGGCTCGTATCGCACTCCGGATCCGGCGTCTGCTTCCGTCTGAGCGTTTGGACGTTCCCGGTCAGGTTTACGTCGCCGAATTGTACCTCCCTGCTCTCTCAGTGCCGAGAGTAGCCGTTGGAGATTACGCCCTTGCGATGTACCGCCGTTTGAGCAGTGCACTTCAGCAGTCCTACGCTGAACTCGTAGGCGACTTTGTCAACAAAGGGGTTCTGGGCCGAAGCACCGCCCAGTAACGGAGGTCAGTCGCCTTCGGTGCCAGCGGCCAATGTGTTCTTGGTGACCAACAAGTCGTCGTCTCAGCCACCTTCCAAGAGTCGCCTCGTCTGCGATCTCCGGCCGATAAACTCGGCCTTGCCTATGCGGCCGTCCATGGTGGTCCGGGTCTAGCCGATGTATTGTGCTCGATCAGGATGACGGCCCCTATGGCCCTTGCTACAGCTGACATTAAGTCGGCGTTTTTACTCCATCAGGTTATCGCCTGAGTCGGGGACCCCTACCATCTCCATAAAGACTGCCGTCGGCAACTACATCACCGCGAGGGTTAGCTTCGGTGTATCTGCCGGCCCGTTGGCGCTGCGTGGAACCTTGGGAGTGGGCGTCTCTGGCTATCGATGCAGCGACGTGGCCACGGATACCTGGCTCCACGACTATTTTTGATGACCTGGTCGTCGCCGGGTTACCTGTCGCTGTCGCTTACAACCTCTGCCAGCTGCTCCGTTTCCTATTCCTTGGTGGCTTCTTATCTCAGGAAAGAAGTTGGCGGTAGCCACGGTACCGAGGTCTGTTGAGGGAGATGCAGGCGGTGTTCGCCGAGTGTGGTATGGACGTCAGCATTGGCTCTGCTGTCTCTATTTTCAATACCGACTTCGTCTACAGTTCCCGCGTAGGGCGTCCCATCCTGACCACTGACTGCCGGCGAGCTCTGCGTGTGGGTCGTGCCCTGCTATTCTTTCAGAAGGAGTCCCCCCTCACCCAGAGGTTATCGAAGAAGGCTTTCTTCGGGATATCGGGGCTGCTCTCCTTCGACTGTGCCAAGTTACATGCCCGCGCTCGACTACTGGCTGATACGTTGCGGTCACTGGTGGGCAGTTGCTTTGCGGCGGTGGACTGGGACTGCGTGTGCGACCTAGCAAGTATGAGCGACGACTACAAACTCGCCTACCTCGAGCTTGTTCGTTGGGGTCGAGAGATCTGCGAGGCGGAGTCCGTACCCTGCTCGCATGCTGTCATGGTCCGTACCAATGAGTCCCAGCCCATCAAGTTGGAGGTCTGTAGTGACGCTTCCCTGTTCGGTGGGGGTTTCGCGATCTACTCGGACGGCCAGCTTATCTACGAAGATGCGGTAAGATTCAGTCGAAGCC
Source organism: Perkinsus olseni (assembly GCA_013115135.1). Lineage (NCBI taxonomy): Eukaryota > Perkinsozoa > Perkinsida > Perkinsidae > Perkinsus > Perkinsus olseni. The sequence continues at coordinate 1,579 of JABANP010000338.1, read as the reverse complement.
AGACTCTCCACTCGAGCAACCGCCGTGAGTTACGTCTCTGCCTCTTAGCTCTCCGCAAGGTTGCTGAGATCGTTGAGTACTCCACCAAGTCAGCCTGCAAGAAGCGAGGGGTGGTGCCCTTGGAGGTGTGCTTCCGCTGTGACAACCGTCCCAGTTTAGCATGGATACAGTCTGGCTCTCTGAAACTGCAGTCTTCTAAGGTTCTCGAGAGAAGAGCCCTGGTGCGCCTGGTGGATGCTATCGGTTCCGAGTTGGACGTGATCCGCGAGCACAGCTCTCTCTCCCTTGACTTTATCCCCGGTGCCTCTAACACCCACGCCGACTCCCTTAGCCGTCTTCTGGATAGGCCAGTTGAGGGACGCCGGTGGTCGGTGCCTTGGCGAGGTATTGATCCCTCGCAAGGGGGCGGGGTGTTGGACACTCACGAAGTCCTCGAGGACCAGTGCTGTGCTATCTTCGAAGCTTCTAAGTCGACCGATAGTTGGTTCTCTCCCGAGGACATCTTCACCGGCGGCAGCACTGATGATGTAGACCACGACTTCTTGAGATTGGCAGCTGACTCCTGCTGTTTGCTGCGAGATGAATCTCTCGAAGACGAGATAGGTACCGCCAAATCAGGCCTTCTCGAGCGCTATTGTCGACGGCACCTGCGGGTCGGCTTCGCTTCTGATGACGACGTTGACCACTGTGGACACTATCTACTCGGTGCGTGACTGCCTGGGTTCCTCGGCCCAGCTCTCTGCCGGGTAACGTCGGCTGCCGATGTCCAGTGTGAGCCTGTCATCGAAGCTATCGCGAGAGGGTGTTGTGATCTCGACTCGGCTCTCTGGCGGTTGAGGTTCCTCAGGTTCATCTTACAGTCGTGGCGGACACTATCATCAACGCCTCCGAGACCCCCCTGTCGACGAGGCTCTACTTCGACCCGTCAGGTGCTACGACCGCACCAACCTCGCGGTGGCGGCTCGGTCGGCACAAAGACTCATGTTCGAGGTTACGACCGGTCACAGCCCTCCGAGTTATTTGGGTGATCGGCTTCCCTCAGGACGGTGGCCCCTGCAACGGCTTATCTGCAAGGGAGTGCCCGGAGGTCTACGTATTCCGAAGCGGTCTACCCTCTGGAGAGCCGGTCCTGACCTTCCACCTACCCCGAGCTGCCGCGGTGTTCCGTCGACTGGTGGTCTTCGATGCCCACCGGCGGTCAGCTTCATAGTGGAGCTGTCCGGCACTCTGGCATCCGTCGATCCACTTCCACCTGTCGGCTATCGTGAGTATGGCTCGAGATGTGATAGCAGGGTGTACTGCCTGCCGTATCGCCCATGCTATCCGCGGCTGGCACTGTCCTCCCGGATGTGGTGAAGGAGAGTTGTCTGCCGAGGAGATGTCAAATTACCCGCCCTACACCTTCGCTACCGCCACGTGGTTGCCCTGAGGAACGGTGTCAAGGCGGTAAGTGTACAGTGTGTCGTTTCAGTGGGCGCTGTATTTGGCGTGATCTCCCTTCGGGGGAGTTGAGTCAACTGCTAATGTGGTCGCTGCACTTGATCAGGATCAGGCCATCACCGAGTGGTATGAAGATTCT
>JABANP010000337.1:0-56789 GCA_013115135.1 Perkinsus olseni | reverse complement strand
TCATTGTGCTTCACAGTTCAGTTACGTATTGCTCAAGGCTACGACCTTCTGTTGGGCCTCCAGTTGTGAGACTATGGGGAGGTAAAGCCATTAGCAGAGTGATCAGAGCGGCATACGACATGCTCGATTCATCTGCGTGTTGAGTCGCTAATCAGGACTAGTGGTGATGGCAGCTCTGCACCGACTTAGCTAGAGACATTCAACCTTCAAGATGAGCCACCTCGATTCAGTCGCTTTCTTCGATCAGAAATGGCTGTGAAGTTTTCCGTCGCCGCTCGGGACTGAGACTCCTCGGGGTCGTCAGCTGCAGCAGCCAGCCAGCGTAGGGTAAATACCACAGGTATAATGGTAGTGACTGACAACGATAGTCCCTACACGTCGTCAAATACAGCAACAGTTCAATAGTCTTCTCTAAAATTTACCCAAAGCTAGAGCTGATTCGGTAGCGCCGGCCGTTATCGGGATTCGGGGGCAGAGCCGAGAGGTGACTCAGCGGCGATGCCTCGGTCGGCTGACATGGAGAGTTCAATCCCTCGGTGCTCGGTGGTGACACGACGCGCGCTGCCTTCAACCGCATCACCGCTCTTCAAGGGAACGTAACTGGCGGTGCTGGCCAGTTATGAATCTAGAAATAACGAGAGTCCATACCATTCGCCGACCAATGCAATGAGCAGGTGCTGTTCATCCCGCGTCACTGGACATGGCGCGCGCCATGGACAACGGGGAAGCGAGCCACGCCTAGAATTGAAGTTTGCAGCGGATGAAACACTACGGATTATGTCAGCTATCACGCAACGAAGCTTCCGGAACCCCGACAGCCAAGACGCGTAGAGGAACTCACTAAAGCATCCCTTCAGCCACCGATGACCCGCATACTCCTCTGTCTTGACACGCAGCAGCAGCGTGAGCAGGAACCAGATGATGGCCTCCACGACACCTACCAGTAATAGAATCAGTGAGGAAATTTGCCAGCCGGCGGCGGTAGTCCCTAGGATTCAGTTTTCAGGCCGAAACCCGACACGCTCCGCACCGAGGTTAGTAGGTTGTGGGAGGGAGAGCGGACCGCTTGGCTCGAGAAAAGCCCAAGGAAGAATGTTGACATTACCGATGATGCCAGCCATGAAGACCTGCTGGGCAGTATGATCCTTGAGGATGACTCGAGAGAGGGGGACAGGTAACAATGCCAGGGACCAAAAGCCGGCTGCCACTACAAAGTGATCTGACAAGCAGAAGGTGCACCCATACACGCCTGCAGTACACGGGTACCTTGGGAAATAACAGAGGCTGTTGGTAGTATATGGCCAGCGTGCAGAAAGGTTCGAAATCGACTTACAAAAGAGGAAGGGCTAACCTGAGGGACAGGAAGGCAGTAGCAGGTGAGGTAGCGATCAAACTCCATGAGAATTATGAGCACGAGCACCCCCTGCATTAACATCGGAGGCTCCGATTTTTCCGGACCGCAAAGTGAAACTCCCCAAACAAGGGGACTGTACGAACATAGGTGTATACAGATCCCTTGGATTCCCAGCAGGGCGTCTGGCGGCAGCCTGCAGCACTCACGCTGTAGCCCTGGGGTGTCTGACCGACTCTATACGAAAAGTCCAGCACTAGTATCGTCCATAGCGCAGTGGCGATGACTGCGTGGGAAGAGGGCATACCACAGGTGATGCAGCAGGATCCGACCGGCCTCGGCTGGGCCACCTGAAGGCACAACTTCCCGCTGTCGTGGGTGGTGGAGGGTGATGACTCACTATGTGCTTCCAACCGAACTCGTTGGACACTACTACGATGATGCCGAATAATATGATGCTGTACTCGTGGAGACCTCTCCGCCAACTGAAGGAGAAATTCTACGTGAGAATCGTTGGGCTAGTAGACTTACAACATGATGAGGATGAGGAAGATACCAGCAGCATAGGGGACGTAGCCAAACATGACCGAGAGTCCCTGTAGGAAGCCAGCATCGTAGGGAAGGGTTACATCCCCCGCCAGATGGGTGCCTGGGACAGAGTTGGAGAGCATGGGCGTCCGTAAAGGGGCCTACCATAGGGACACTCGCTGTCACTGTCGACATACCACTGCGGGAGGCATGCATCCACCTTACCCATCAAGGAAACGAACGCTACTGTGAGAAAGTCATCTTCGACCCCGCGACCGTGACCCGTTAAACTACATCCCAGCTGCTCGAAGGCATTGCCCATGCTAGTCTCGGAGCAATTCCCTCAATAATTTACGGCGTGCTTCCGGTATGCAGTGCAATCGACATGCCTGCACTCTCGTCTCCCAGATAGGACCAACTCAACAAGCCACCTTCTTTACAGTACGAGAAACGGTTTAACGTGTTGGTGAAGGAGTGGTATTGCTGACGTAGTGGCGGCTGCCGGTGATAATACACAAGAGATGGAATCACTTGAAGTCCCTTTGGAAGTTGTAGCTGTCGTCGCCATCATCCATCGCAGTATCGGACGCCTGAGCAGCAGCAGCCTGAGAGTTCCCCATCACGATCATGTGCTTACGTCCATCTGCTGCGCCTGTTGCCTCCTCTCCTTCTTTCCCTGGTTGCGCTTCATCTCCTTGGTCTTCTTCTTAATGTCACGATTCACACGCGGGTTCAATCCCGTGAATATCCGTTTTCCGCTCTAGATTTGCTCGGAGTCTTCTTCTCCTCGGCAGCCTCATCGACCAGAATCTAACAAGAATGCCAACCCTCCTACCACTCCATCCCCAACTCCGCTGCCACCCACCGGAACTTCTTCCTCCTCTTCATCATCATCCACCTCAGCGACCTCCTCAACCTCCTCTTCCTCGCTGCTCTCCATGGCGCTGTCATCAACCACCATATCAACGCCCATATCGCCACTCTGGGCAGCGTGATGGGCAGAGCCGCTGAACTCAGCCCCAGCTGCTGCTTCCGCGTTAGTGTCGGCCTAAAGACACAACCCGACTCCTTGTCGTACGTTGGGGCTTCACCTCTCCCTCACCTGGCTGAAGAGAGCGTCAATGTCGAACTCAGGGCTGGCAGCGGCCACAACCTTCGCGAAGGTCTTGCCCTTGTCGGTCGCAGGAGGCATGCAGAAGAATCTAACCAAGATAAAGTAAGGCGTGTGATAGTGATAATCCTCCTCATTATTACCGCAACCGTCCACTGGTCCACTCCCTTAGGACGTCCTTGGCACCCTGTCGGAAGTCAGGGGCGCCGCCACGACGGAGCTTGCCTCTTGTCCGACATACATGACCGACCAGCTCGGTCACCGACTCGAAAGCGGGCATCTGCAGACATCTTCAGTTGATGCATGCACTTCTCATGAAGCTTACCTTGAAGTGCTTCAAGACCGCGTTACGGGGCGTACGCTTGACCAGGGCCTCAACGACCGGCATCGGGTCCTCGAGGGCATCGACGTTGACGGACTGCCGGATGACCTGAGGGATCCAACATACCGCTACACCCACCAAGGTACCTGTCTATTACCAGACTGGAAGTGTTGCTGGCCGACTCCTCAGAGCCCGAGAAGATCACACCCGGACAGTCAAGAAGGCTCACCTAGAACGAAGACCACTGACTGGTGGCAGCAAGGCCGGCGACTGCACTTACTGTCTTATCGATTTGGACCTCCTGCATCTGCTTGGTGACACCAGCACGATTGCCCGTCATAAGGTGAACACCCTTCCCTCGCTTCATGGAGTTGATCACAGACGACTTACCCACGTTAGGGTAGCCGACAATACCAACGTTAATACGACCAGTTCCAACACCCCTGAGACGAGTCCTCCTGCCGAGAGGGAGCAGGTCAGAGGCCTTACCTGGCGTAGTTCTTCAACAGCTGCAGCAGCGCATCGCTGCCAATGACGCCGTAGCTAGACTTGAGCAGACCCTCGGAGGCGCTCTCGGCAGCGATCGCTCGCCCGGTTTGACCTGTGATGGACCACACTCCCAAGAGACTGCGAGGTCACTTCACAGCCTACGGTCTCCCGAGCTCCTGGCGGCCTTGAACGCAATGGTAGGGAAGTCCTTGCGGAGATAGGCCAACCATGCCTGGACAGCCTCCTTCGGCACCAAATCTAAGGTTGAAGGTACCTACACGAAGACCAAAGATTCCAATACTCTCACCTATCTTATTGAGCAGGAGGATGACCTTCTTGCCATGGGACAGTATCTCCTCCTCAAGGCTCTTGCATCGACAGCTCATAGGGTCTCGAGCATCCAACACCTTCCACACAACCATCCAGACCCTACACAGTCAGACCCGCCGCCACCTACCTCCACAACCACATCAGCCATTCCCATCACCTTCCTCAGCTCCCTGTAGTAAGCCCTCCGAGTATTCTGGGCCTGCGAGGAGGAGAATTTGGTGACTCAAACGTCGTTAGGGCCTAGCGTACCTCCTTAGAGTTGCTCCCTAGGTGCGTGACGCTGTGCATGTCCCTCACAGAAGTCGAAGAGCCGATAAGGGCATCTGCTGACCGGTCGTAAAGCCTGGCAACAACCAAATATGAACTGGGGTTGCTAGTAACGAGCGAGGTATGTGTACCTCGTCCGTCGCTCGGCCTCAGACTTCAGCTCGGCGAGGGACTTCACAACTTTATCCTGCTTCTTCTTTGACACTACTGGCTGCACCGGTAGCCCCTACCACAACCATCAGATCTTACCCAGCCCACGAACAGCCGAAGCATTCCCACCTTCTTGCGCAGCTCCCTCTCACGCTTCCTGTTAGCCTCTATCTCCATCTTCCTCTTCTCCATGTCGTTCAGCACCTACAAACCACACCTTCCCCAACTCACCAGCCACGGTGTAGCCTACCTCCTGCTTGAAAGGCCAGCTGTTGGGAATGCCGGGATCTCTCCTCTTCTTCGACACCACAACGCCAGACTTCCTAGCGACTCGGGCCTGCTTCTTCACCTTCCGGTTATGTTCTTTCACCTGACACCAAGCCCGGCGTCTTCGAGGCCACAGGCTCCCCAAAACACGACCTTCTTCTGAATGTTGTACTTCCTATTCAACGTCTGTCTCCTAGAAGGCTTCTTGATCTTCATAGCGGGGGAGTCAAAAGGAGGAGGAGGACAGGGGCTAACGATGGTCCCTTGAGAATGATCAACTTCAACGCGACCAGGCAACCACTGTACGTGGAAGAAACGTTACTCGATATGAGGACAGTGCCCTGGTAGGAGGCAGGTAGAGTACGTCTGGCGATGGTGAAGCTCAGATACTTATTTGGTACGTAGCTTCTTCTTAGGGGCGGTCTTCTTCTTGCCCTTCTTCTCCGTGACCTTCAAGATCTTCCGAGGAGCCTCAGCTGCAACAGCCGCACGCTTCTTCTCACGTCTCTGAAGCGTGACCCAGTTCACTCAGCTATAGGTCCCCAGTTCAATTCCCACCTCCTCCAATTTGCCCACCGGGACCTCTGACAGCTTCAGCTTGCCGACGTCCTCTTGCTCCTCTTCCTCCTCCTCAGCAGCCTCCGCGAAGCGTACTCGCTTGGTGCCCTTCTTCTCAGGCTTCTCCTCCACCGACTTAGCCGCTGCCGGCTTAGCCGTCCACACAGGCAACATGATAGAGTCGGTGCTCTGCACGCCCACACTCAGGATCTTGCGCTTCAACGACAGCATGTCGCTCGACAAGGCAGCAAGGACGACCTCAGCATTCTCCACAAGGTCCCTACGATAGATACCACCTCTTTCGCAACGAACGGAAAATAGAATCGTCCTACTCCTTGGACATAGAAGTGTCACCAATCCGCACGCTGATGCTTGCTCCGGTGCTCTTCCGGTAACGGGTACCTTAGAGGCGAACTGAGAGCCGAGAGAAAGGCATCTCCCAAGGGAGTACTGTTGAGGGCCTTCTCCACCTGCTTAGTCGGGTCGACGTTTACGGAGGAGGGCCACTTGACAGGAACCCTGACAGCACAGAGAGATACTCAAGCTACCGAGATTTGGTCGATTTACGGTATCTTTTGCTTCTTGTGATGGTAGAAGTATTTGCCGAGGAGATTAGGGAGCATGTCGGCCACCGAGGAGTCGCAAAGGAAGACATCGTGGGCGTTGGCCAGATCCCGGAGGAGCTCGAAGCGGGCCGCGTACCTAAGGGTGCCAAGATACTCCTCGACAAGATTCCCTCCACACGCCTACTTAGATCGGAGCGCCTTGATGGTGACTATCTTATGGATGGGCAGGCTGTACCTGTAGGATGCACGCATCAACCTAAGATACCTCCCAGAGTGCCGAGTACTTGGCGACCAGCTTCTGTGCTGTCTGCTTGGGGTCCCGGGCGATAAGGCAAATAGACAACCCCTCGAGACCGTTCTTGCCGTGGATCGAGTGGGGCACTTGTCTGATAAAAACAGTCTTATCGGCGGAGCAAAGCAGCATGCGAATAGGTGCTGAGATGGTACGGAATTCTACAACATGTCCGATGAAACGACTCCGCTGGTGGCAAGCCCCTCTCCCATCCCCCATTAGTACATCAAGCGATACTTGTTATCAGCCTTCCCCTGTATCTTATCGACGTTGATCTGTACAGTGACGGTATCGCCAGCCTCCTCGGCCAGGAGGTCCTTGGTGGCCTTCTCTTCTGACTTCTTCGCAGAGTATCTAAGGTCAAAGCATGCTCATCACCCGTGAACGTCCAGAGGAGAGGTATCTTTCGCAGCGCGCTTATTGACCAGCTCAGAGCTGTTAACGAGGTGAAGTGCCACCAACGGACGTGAGACCCTCAATTCTGCGTGACGCTACTCGCACGACCGAAAATCGACATTCTGACAGTCCGGGCGGAATTTTTTTCGAGCGCTAAGAGCATAGAGTCTGATGAATACCGCTGTGTACCCTGGGACGTACTTGAGAAGGGCACTAACGGCCTTAGGAAGCTGCGAGTTGCAGGCCTTTACGGAAGACTTCTCCATGGGTGCCAGAACAATCGATTGCTTGGGCGTGCGCAATCTCACTCAGAGTCGACGTGCTGCTTAGGCCATGAACTGAGTTGAGTCTTGTTTTTTGAAGATGCAGAAGGCATGTGAGATGGTAACGAGCCTGCTAACGGCGACAGCGCCGGTCCAAAGGTGCCCCTACAGCACGATGAACGTAAGATACCATCGATCACCTGTCCGTGTCAAGGTCGACCTCAAGATACCTGCGCAGGTTCACTTATTAAAGCTGCTGCAGCGGGAGGGGTTCATAAGAGGATTCGTAGTAGAGGGCAACCGTATCAATATCCTCCTTAAACGCTATCAATGTACGCGACCATCGGGCACCCGGAGGCCTTCGCACTCGAGTCGTCAGTCGCTCCCGTCATCCGCAACATTCAAGTCGTGTCAAAGCCAAGCCGAGACATCTGGCTGCTGCCGCATGAGCTCAAGGAGCGGACAGGGTGAGGAGAGGGCCTTGGGAATTTCGTGGCGCAGCGGTCATGCTGCCCTCAGGATGAATACTGGGACATGGGTAATGCAGACCCCAGAAGGGTTCATGACCCATCGGGAGTGCATCGAGCTGGGCGTCGGGGGTAAGGTCATCTTCGCCATCAATAACGGTGCGCAGAAGTGGTGTTGAGCGCATGTTTCTGGGAACCGTTAACGGCTGTCGCGTTGCAGTCGGTGACAGAGGAGGGAGGAATCTTGCAGTATATTTGCGTTTCTCATGTCCTCACCTGATCAACCTTCGGCGTCGTCGACATCCAAAGATACTTCTATGGGAAATACCAATGCCGCTACTAGCAACGAAAACACCACCGCCGAGGATGGAACTTGGGTCGTTCATGTGCGAAGAATGAACGGTGTCACGCTCACGTATAACGTGAACCCACATACCGAGACCGTGGCAGATCTTATGGATCGGATACACCGAGAGGTCGGGAGGTTGACGCTTGCATCGCACAAGTCGCAAAGATACGCTCAATTTCAGGCTGAAATCGACCCGATGCTGCAGCGGCTCATTTTTAGAGGGCAGGTGATCTCTCACGAGCCCCACAAACACTTGGACGAATTCCTCACCGAAAGCGGCCAGACGGTCCACATGGTTGTAGGTGGATTCGCTCGCTAATCTCACAGAGGAATCTTTCGTTCTGTAACGGTCCAGGTTCGACCTGTATCGACCCTAAGAAACTCTGCAAATTCATCTAATACGCCGATTTCCGCGCCTGATTCTGGGAGGGGAGCGACCGGTGGAGGAGGACCGCAGCAGGGCGGCCCGAACGATGTTCCACCGCAGATCGGTAGACTCGGCAGCGTTACTTAGAGGAGGTCTTTACTCGTAGCTTCTCAGGGAATATCTTCAGTGCTCTGCTGCCGCCTGGCCTGATGTCCGGCAGTGGTCAGTTTGTAATTCCGGGAGAAGTGCCTGGGAACGGAGGTCCCGAGGGGGGAATGCCCGGAGCGGCGCATGTGGTGATGCAGTCCTTCCAGCTGGACCCCACCACAGGGCAGGTAACAGACGGAGTCCGCGGCTCGCTAGGGCTGATAGTTACTGTGTAGATCATCGGCGATGAGCAACAGCAGGGCGGAGGCGGGGCGATACCTCTTCCCTTCGGGGGGATATTCGGCAGGCCCCCTATGGCCCGCAGGACTCCCGCCAACCCCTCAGCCCACGAGTGAGTCAAGGCCTTCCTCGGCTGTACTGAGTGTCTCCCTCAGCAGATGGTAGCAGCCAGTCGGCCAACCCTCAGCCTCCCTCTGGTGACTCGTCAGCATCGGCTCCGAGGAGGTCGTCACCAGGCCCTGCACAGGTAGCTCTTGAGCCCTACCGTGGTCGTATCACTAGTCTCAGGCTCGGGCCGCCAACACTTCGAGTCAGACGCCAGAGGGCGGCAATGGTGGTGGCACCGGAGTGTAAGCGTCGTCGCTGCTGTAAACCGTCCGACCCTCTCCTTTTTCAGGCAGCAGATGATCAGCGGCCTCTCGCAGCTCTTCGGGAATCTAGCCTCTGGGGCACAGCCTACCGCCGCAGCTGGTGCTGGTGGGGGATCTGCCGTCACCGCTACCTTTTCTACCACCGATAATAGGCCCTCTGCCGCCCGGCCTCGACTCGCAGTCAGCAAGAGTGTAGGGCTGGGCAGGACTTGATGGCTGCTCATGGTTGCCTCAGGTCGAGAAGGAACGGTAGTAGCTCGAGTGGGCCGTCGGACGGCCGTACCAGAGGGAGGGCCTTCCCTTCCGCAAGACGTAAGGAGAGCGCTTATCCCGTTAAAGTTCATCGAGGAATATTCTTGGATTGTCTCAGGTACTAGCCGACCATCCCCAGTGGGGCAGCGACCGACGGGGAGCAGCGAGGCTGCTGTGGCCACAGACGCCAGTAAGCACGGATAGGGGATGCGGTGGTCTCTTTTTGACGGTTTTTGCATCAGATCGGATTCCCGTGAGCCCCCCTGAGCAGGCGCCTGTTAATCGGGCTTATGGCGCACGGGAGGAGGAGCTGCAGCGGAGAGCCGAGCAGACTCCGGGACTGCCATGGCGAACGCTCATCGATTCGGATGCCCGCGTGGATCATCTCATGAGCCGTAGGCAGCTCCGGAGTGTACCCAATTTGCACTTTTTCCATCAGATTTATCGCAGCTGCCCGGCCCTCGGCACTACCGAGGCAGCGATGACTTGCCGACTTTTTTGCGTAACTACCAACGGTTGTTGCTCTCAGCAGCGCAGATGGTTGGGGACGTTAGTCTCATGGTAATAACAACTACACCGTTATCATCATCAGCATCGTTCCCATCCGTAGTTACAGAGTGATGCAGCTCGAGGCGCTGAGGCCCCTCCCAACCCGCAGAGGCAGGACGACCTGGCTTATGTAGGACTGAGTGCTGGCGGCGACGGAGCGGAGGTCTGATGGCGTCATTCTGCTCAGCTCGCCCGGATGCTGGCGGAACTCACCGACACTAGTGAGATGATGGTCTCGGTCGTGAATAGAACTTGGTCCGACATGTTTGATCCGGAGGGCCGAGGCCAAGTTCGGACTCGAGATCAGGATGAGGATGGCACTCAGACAGTTGAGGTAGTAGCTGTCTACAGGCTGGCATCGGAAGTGAGGCTTTCTAGGCACCCGAGCCCTCGGCCCCATCGACAACTCCCTCGGGACCACCAGCGGCAACTGATGCTGGTGCCCCTTCTGTTCAAGGTGGAGCCCCTACCCTCGGATCAACTTCTAATCAGGGTTGGTGTGGTAGGCGGGATGAGATGTCCCAGTGTTGTAGCTCAGGTGATGCGGAGGGAGCTGAGTCCTCAACGCGGCGGCCAGAGGAGACCGCCAGACAGCAGCCATCAGCGTCTGAAGAGACCAGCGGCGAACGAGCGCGTAAGAGGCAGCGCCGGAATCAATAGTGCTATCGTCTGTCGTTGTACAGTGGTTGAGGCTTCGGGGTTGTTGCGTTACAGCCAGTGTCATTGCCGATGGGAAACACATACGCCATCAGGTCTTGGTCCTAATCTGGACGGTGAGCAGTCGCCGCTCATAAGATACTTGGGCGAGGAGGGCAGTCAAAGTGCGCATAAGGTGGAGGAAACGGATGCTGGGGAGGAGGTTCTGGACGAGGTAATGGTGGCAGCTGACCCATAGTCGTGGAAGCGTTACCCCAGGAGCCCTGTACGGTACCGGAAGGGTACGTCATACCGCTGCCGGACGCAACAGTACAGCAGCAGCGGAGCGAAGGGGATGTTGGACAGTGTCATGATGCGGCTATGAGCTCTGTAGAGGAGGCCGGTCAATGCCTCAGCCCGGATGGCCCTACGGTAGTACGGGAGTGAGGCTTCTTGCGATGAGGGAGTGTCTCCGCCCTAGTAGTCCGTAGATAGTACCGATGCTTGACTTTTAGTGTGGCGTTCAGCTGCCGGAAGACTCAGCGCGGAGGACAGTAGCTTCACCACCTCTTAGTGGACAATCGGATGAGGACGCACCATCGTCCACTGCGCAGCACGCCGCGGCTCAGCGGTAATAAAGTTCCATTTCTTTCGAACTTATGTGCGTCATTGAAACACAGGGCTTGTCTTGGAACAGTTCCCGCAGGTGGTCCTCAGAGGCTCCTAGGACGAGCGTGGACGAGCAGTCGGAGCAACCCCCAGAGGGGCTCAACTTGGAGGATATGAACGCTCTTCTGGGGTCTGCTGTGGAAAGGCTGTCTACCAATTATCAACAGCTACAGGGTACTATCGAGGGAAGAGGGATAGCGTTCACTTTGTGCTGGTGCTGCCTGCCTTCGCCCAGAAGAATAGGTATTGCCTCATAATGATGCTGTCATCGTGTAACACGGCTGTAGTACAGCTCACGTTAGGATCATACTTGCTCTGTGCTCGGTTCATCTCGAGGTTGGAGACTGGATACTCCCACGTCCAAGGTCGTGTTGTGTCGGTATCAGCTGCATCTCAGATCCCGACTCGGAGCTGTCGACGAGATATCCCGCGCTGCACGCCCTTCTAGAGGCGGCAGCAGCAGCGTCGAGTGGGGACAGCGGCCACCACCAAGATACACAACGAAATAGCCAGTCGGACTGACGATAGATTTTTTCATCTTCTTGTGCCAAAATTACGTTAAGATACCACCGCGTGTCCAGACTACACTACTGCTGCCACCGTTTCACCAGAGACTTTGCTTCGGTTTTGTTTTGACCAGAGGCAGCCAAGTCCGGTTTAGTATTTTTACTCATCCTAATGACTAGTATGCGTACCATGTGTGGTGGCTTGGGCGAGGCAATGGCTGTTAATGACACTGTAAGAAGTCTGTGCAACAAGGTCCGCCCGGCCATCGAGCAGAGCAACAAATCCAATGCAGCCTTGTCGGAGTTCGAGCCGATATCATACAGAAGCCAGGTGATGGGGGAGTGGTTCCTCGGGTGTTCTTGAGTTCGGGTTCCGATGGGTTTCATGGGAAGCCGTGAATTCCACCACTACGAAAGCCTCCCCGACTCTTCCAGCACACTCTGACGGTTCAGGTGGTAGCTGGCACCAACTACTTTGTCAAGATCAAGGTCGGGCCAGATGCCTACGCCCACGCTCGGATCTTCCAGGTAGGCCACTATGGCGGTGATGGCCGAGACACAGTCCCCACGCTGGGTCTTTGTCAGCCCCTTCCATGCAACGGCAGTACTCCTGAGCTTAGCGGCGTTCAATGGGACATGGGCCAGGGGGACGACATAGCCTACTTCTGATGAGTCCCCACAGCGATGATGATGCTACCCTTTGTAGGAGTTTTTGATACCATTCAGGCATGTTGCGCTCGTAGCTCAATCTGGTCGATGACGTTGGAGTCTGGGAAATCTCAATTGGGATGTTCTAGTTCGCGGAGGTTAGCGTTGGACGGAACCGCGGTGCCGTACTCGGCTTCGCGAGACTGCGAGATCACCGATCAGCTACACCAGTAGTTGCCCTGCTCATGTTATTGAGGTCACCTCGACCATCATCGTCATCACTCAGCCGTACAGTCGCGTCACGACGGCTATCCGCGCAGAGCTGCTCGACCGCTGAGAACTCGTCTTCTTCCAGCTGCAGCAGTTGCCACAGGGGTTGTGGCAGCACCTCGTGTAATGCCCTCTTTCGCCGACTAGTGGCAGCAGTAGTGTCAACTCGGGAATCCGACCGCATTTGTTGCCAGGGGATGAGGGCGTAGAAGCCGAGAACGAGCCCGCCTCGAGTAACCCCTACGTCCAGTGGTTCCAGTTTCACATGAACAACGAGGCCATCACTCGAGGGTAGTACCGCCACCACCGGCAGCCGCCCGAGACCCCCTACCGCCTCCTCCACGACTCGCCAGGTTCAAGTTCGATCGTCATTTCGGCAGCCCATCCGAGCTGGATCCCCTGTACGTGGTGGAGCTCGACAACTTGGCCATGTGTACTCAGAAAACCAATTTCCTAAACCCACTTCTAAAGGCCAAGGTGAATGAACTGCTGCGCCTCATCCAAGACGGCACTGGCTTCAGATTATTCGCCTCCTGCGTGACTTCGGAAATAAGAAGGACGTCGAGCGCTACGCACGGTATGTGATGCAGCGGCAGCGGAGTCGAAGCAGCACTGAGCTGCCGAGAGTCCTCTCCAGCGCATTCGTAAGGATACCACTTCGTGGCTTCCTCGCTTCGACCTTGGATACGCTGACCACCGAATGCTACAATGCTGTAGCGTGTGTATCCGTTGGCAGCTGCCGGAGAAGGAAGAGGAAAAGGACAAGACCCGACTTGACCGGATAACCAAGGGACAACACTTCCAGGAGCTCAAACATACCATGCCGGAGCTCTTCGATGTACCCGCTCACTACGCCGCTGTTCAGCATGAATGAGTACCTCTCAGCCCGAGAGGTCCCAGGAGATATCTGAGCTCCAACGGCTGTCCATCGCTCACGCTGAAGACAGCCGTCACCGACTCTACCAGCAGTTCTACTCTCCCGAGGCCGCGGTAGCCTACCTGGCTCATCGGTAAAGGGTCAGGATCCAGTTAGTTGCCCCACCTGTGCGGGTCGACAGGTTCTCGCCTGCTTATGCCGTGAACTTTAGAGTGCTGCATGAGGTCATGAAGCGATGTCCGGATTTCAAGCCGACGTAGCGTGAGAGAAGTGCCTGCTGCCATAGTTCCCGGCTCGTATTTGTCGACACAGACGCCTGCGTCGGCCCGACCATGCTGTCGTGCGGATGCTTCTTGTCAGGTCCATTCTCGACTACGGCTCAGGGCCGGCACCATCGGTGTGTGCAGCAATGGATGTATGGGGGCAGAGGCTCATCAAGCAGGTCACCTGTGTTGAACCTAGCGTGCACATGAAGCAGATGGGCAAGTAACCAGGCACTACTTATTCGACTCTACTGCCCGCTACTGAATACTCGTAGGGCTCCTCTCGTAGGGCCCCATAGTTCCCAAATTGGCCGCCATGGTTTCAACTCCTGGTTCCTGTTGCCGTCCTCATAAAATTTTCTATTTCCATGTAGACACCGTCACCCAGTAAAGGACACAAAATATCCTCGTGAGTAGAAGAGGAGCTGTGAATATCGTATAAATCAGGTCCGGGCCGACTCTCTAGTATCTGTTATCTCTGAAGAAAGCTTCGGACGGTTCGGTTCTTTCTCATTTATTGTTTAGCGTTCTGTTGGCCACAAGGCGACTTCGTTCCTCGTGCTTGCGTAGCTCTCCATTGCCGTATGATTTGCGATGCTAACGCATACATGAGTGTCCGACGTAATAAGCATACATACTTCGCTGATCAGGTACATGCTTTCTGATTTCTCTGCGAATGTCGAGTGGAGCTCTCAACTATACGACAGCAAGAACCAGAGACAAAGTATCATTACTGTCAGCTACGTCCTGATGCACCTTAAAGGACAGGAAGCCCGAGACTTGCTGGTAAATCGCTAACTCGACTGCATCTGCCACAACCACTCGCTTTGGAGCTCATTCGCCTCGCAGCCCGGCCGAGACCACTGCCTCAATGGCCACTATCTCAGGTGCGCAATTTGTGGAATCGGCTAGAGGACGGCGGAGTGCTGGTCGTTATCGAGGCCGGAACACCAACCGGCTTCCGCTTCATCCATCACATTCGAGAACTATTCATTATGCAACTTCCGTGCGTTGGACAATCCTGCTCAGCTGTCGTTGATGCGCCTCACTTCAGGCCTAAGGCCTTTCACTTCGTTGCCCCCTGCCCTCATGAGTCCATGTGCCCACTCGCCACCACGGGCAGAGACTGGTGTCACTTCCATCAAGGCGTGTAAGTCTCGTGTTCTCCATTCCGCCGTTTCCGTTCCCTGTAAGCGTCTTGAGAGCTGTCGTTTTGGCCGAGTGTTTGGTTCCACTAGAAATGCGGACTGTATTCTAACTCTTGCTAGGAAGAGGCTTCCTCACTACGTGTATAACAAGGGTTCGCAAGCCCGACATGTCGAGTGGGACAAGTTCAGCTTCTTAGTCGTCCGCAAAGGAGTGGGTGAGTCAGTCTATCAGCTTGCTGCGGTTTCCTGACTCCAATCTTAGGACCGCGGCAAAAGTACGATAAGGAAGAAGATGCGCCGACGGCAGCCGAGAAGTCTTACTTCTGGCCGAGGCTGCTGATGCCTCCGATAAAGGCGGGGGGCCACACTCTAGTCGATGCTTGCAGTGCCCCTAATAACTTCGAGAGGCTCTCTGTGTCGAAAGCCAAGCCGCACACTATGGGGTAGGCGGGCCTCTCTACCTTGCATTGGCTTCATCATTCATGTTTGACGTGAAGTTGGGAATCGCCATATGCGGACGTTGTCCTACTGTGATCCGGTTCGTGCGGTATCGACCTCGTCGACCGAGGATGATGCCGCTTTTGATGGTGCTCTCGTTTTGCCATAGGTATCGTTTCTCTCGTAAAGTAATGTGGGGCGATTTGTGGCGATTTCCCAAGCGAGTGAATCGTCGAAACGCCCGCGAGTACGTCCCAGAGGAGACCAAACGGCATCTGGAGCGGTTGGCGAAGAAAGCCTACGAGAACATAAGAGGCAAGAAGGGCCACGAGAAAGGCACGACCAAAGAGGAGTTTAAAGACGAGAAGCAGGATGAGCCTCTGCATTATGGCAAATGACCTTTGTTGCATGTTTTCGACGATGTTTCGGCAATCCAAGGTTTCGGAGACTGATAAGCTTTTGTTCATGAACCGCGAAGAGGACGGAACATGCCAGTCGTCAGAATAGCTCGTAGAATAGGAGGAAAGCGGTTAAAGGCACCAGCGGTCCTATAACATGAGAGATTCCGTCAAGAATGTTTCATTGTTCGCTGGGCTTACCGCCGAATCGTTGATTACCACTACCGGCTATGGCGCTTCATCAAGTTGTACTCGTAAGACAAAGGCCATCTGATGCCGCCTCTCTAGGTAACTGCCCTCATCCGGCACAGTCTACATTGGTTGGAACTAGGCTCAATCGGCCGGATCGGCAATTCTGAGTCTCCCAGTTACAACCGAAGCCACCAGTTATGGCGAACCCAATACGGACCATTGGTCCGCACAGGGCGGAGGCACCAGACTTGTTCGCTGAAGCTAGCAGAGCTCTCACTGCAGCACGCAAGAACGTGGCGAGACAAAATATTGATTTACTGCCATTCGTGTTCGTGGACTGCTTCTCAGCTCGACGATCGCTTCTCTATTGCGCGTGCACTTGAATGACAACGGAGATTTCATTGAGCTGATTCCGGTGGCTCGAGCCCTTTGTGAGGCCGCTGTAGCCCAGAAGAGCGGTTCAAACTCATACGCTGCAGCTCAGCCTCTCATCTTCGGCGAATACCTTCACCCGAACACTAAACTCAACCATATCGTATGAACTATAAATCCCATGAAAGAATGGGGATCCTGATAAATGTCTTAATGGTAATAAACCGCGTGATCGAAACCCAGAGTTCTCCGGGATCGGAGCGGCGAAGTAATGAATGTTCTTATCGAGTACCCAAATTGTATTTCTTGGGTTGAAGGAAATAGTCGATGACATTGTTAACGACAACCTCCAACTTCTCCTGAGCCTTCTCCATACTCTCCTTATCGTTCGCCTCACAGTAGTACTTCACCTTGGGTTCGGTGCCAGATCCACGAACGGTGACGGTAGCTTGATTATCAAAGTAGAGGGTAATCATTTGAGCATCAGGAGTCATTGGCAAGGTAGACTTCTTATCCTTATTCCTTGAATCATAACCAAGAGTGACATCACGAACATCAGCTATCTTAGACGAGCCCAACTCGGCCTTGTAATTACCGTTATTGCGGAACTCATCAAACATCGTTTTCATAACCTTGGGGTCATCGCAAATGAAGTAACCATTATGTTGAGCAAAGTAGCCGACCATCTTGCGGAGTTCATTTAGTCGTTCGAGAAGAGTGATACCTTTCTCCTTACGCCAATAGTTAGCCATCTCACACCACACACTGCAAGCGCTGACACCATCCTTATCAGGCACGCTCATAGTGAGAGCACTTCCTAGTGCCTCCTCGTAAGCCGTACAGTGAACCAAATTGGGGTGTTTGGCGGTCATCTCCAATGACTTGTTAGCCATCCACTTGAAGCCTGTCAGAGTATCAACGTAGACTCCACCGTAGTAATCAGATAATGCCTTCAGCATCTTAGAGGACACCGTCGAGTTGATGACGAGACAGTTCTTAGGATCGACACCACGACGATGGGCCATCAACAATTGCCAATCGCCGAAGATGGTGCCAAGCTCATCACCAGTAAATTGATGCCATGACCCATCCTTCTGCTTCTCGCAAGAAGTAAAACGATCAGCATCGGGATCATTGGCCAACACATAATCAGCATCCTCATCGAGAGCTTGTTGCTTACTCATATCGAGAGCACCCTTTTCCTCAGGATTAGGGAACGCAACGGTGGAGAACTCAGGGTCAGGATGGGCCTGAGCTTCAACGACCGAAACACAATCCTTAGGGAAACCAAACTTCTCCATCAAACCAGTTGCAAATGGAAGACCCACACCTTGCATGGCCGTGTAGACGAACTTCAAGTGGCAGTCCTTGTTGAGGTCGGGGAATCGGCAAAGCTCATGATACATCTGATCGATGTAGGTGTACAAGGCATCATCGTAGGGATCGATGGTCTTGGACTTGTCCTTCAGTAAACAGGTATCCAAATCCAACAAATCCAAAGCATCTTTCCATGGCGTTAAGTTGTCGGCAATCTTAGCCTCAATCTCGGAATCAACTGGGGGAATGATCTGAGCACCGTTATCACCGTAGACCTTGAAACCATTGTACTGTTTTGGGTTGTGAGAGGCCGTCATCTGACCACCAGCAAGAGCATGAAAGTGAACAATCAAGAATGGATTGGAAGGAGTAACACTGGTCTTGTCGATAAGATAGACTTTAGCACCCTTCGTGAGGAATACAGCCGAAGCAACATGAGCGAACTGACGAGAGTTATGTCGTCCATCATAACCAAAGACAACACCTCTCTGGGAGAGAGCATCTTCACCAAACTTCTCGATCAATTGCATACATAAACCTTGGGCAGCTTGCATCACAGTCAAACAATTGATGCGATTAAAGCCGGCTCCCATCTCACCACGGAGACCAGCGGTACCAAACTCCATACGATGATCGGGATTGAGGCGATCTTCGACCTCCTCAGGTGAAAGCTCTTGGGCTTCCTTGCGAGTGTTCTTATCAAAATCGAGAGAAAGCCAATTCTCAACTGCGCTTGTCATGATGAATAGAAACTAAAAAATTAACTACGAAAGAACAGCGCTCATGCCAGACTACATTCAAGCTTGAGGATCCGACTGCCATGGATAACAGTGAAATTCCCAACTTATTATCACTAGCTACTCAGCGTATACCACTTGTCCCGTTCCAGTCGATGTTGTGCACACACAATGCCTGTCCCTGTCGATATTGTGTGCCATGCTGATTATAAAACCGTATAATATGAACGAGACTCGGACGCTCCCGCCGGTCCACGTTGCGATCGTCCTCACACTTGCAAAAATATGCTGTACTGAATTATAGTGCATGCGATATTGATATGCTTTGGCATGCTTAGCGCCTACTGACAGTGAACATGAGTCCAATGTCATGATGATAGCGTTGTACGTGTCACACGTCGTGAGAGTTAACACCACTTGACAGTAGACGTCGTAATCATGAGAGATCGCGATTCACACGTCGTGGCCTTCTGTCCTGGTCGCATCAGGTCAACGCCAGAGCCGACCTCGTCGCTCATCGAGTGCACTCTCGCAGCATCTCAGACCCCTTTTCAACGCCGAGGTGGATGAATGATTCGTCTTGCTTGAATCGGCGGAGGTGTCCGTCGCAACGAGGTTGCTGAATAGGTAGACCGCGACCTATGCAACTCGGAGTTGAACTGTGAAGCACTCAAGGCAGAGGCGTGTCATGAAATGAGAAGAACTTAGCAATCACCAGATCTCTGCGACGACTGACGACTTGACTCCGTCAATAAATCGATCGGGCAATTCGAACTGAGGCGTTCGACAGCAAGAAGAACAAGCGGTGGACCAGTCACTTGGGAGATGTGCATTAGCAAATCGAGGAGATCCATGGAAGTTCAAAACTAGTTAACGAGAAAAAAGGCAGCTCAAGTAGTTTAAAATGGTTTACCGGGGTCTGTCCCCCACATTGCGGCCTTCCTTCCAGCATCCATCGCGACGTAGAAGTCCTTCTGGTGCATCCCGAGGAAGGTCGTATACTTATCCTCAATTTTACAACCCTCGCCGAGCCTTATATTATCAAAGTACCGAAGCAGATAGGCCGCGAAGACGATCATCTCTTTCATAGCAAGATGCTTGCCAGGGCACTGTCTAGGTCCATACCCGAAAGCAACGAACTTAGACCACTTCGCTTGGTCTATATCTGTCTCATCCGGAGTGAGCCAACGTACCGGTCTAAGAGATGGAAGGATCGCGGCAAACAGGCTCATTCACTAAGTCTCGACATGAAGCTCATGTTATGATATATAAGAAACGTCTGCCTTTGAATAGGGTCACTACACGAAGCAAAGGAGTATGAGACTCAGTACTGCGGTACACAAGACCGCCGACTTGGAGCGCATTGATTTACCTGAACTCTGTCCCTCTATCGCAAGAACGTTCGAGTATTTTCTTATGCATGATGAGGACCCTCGTGCCTGCAGCTATAGGTTTGTCGGCAAGTACACAGTTAGTCAGTGCTCTGATCGGTAGGACTGGCCCCAATTGATCCAGCTGAGGAAATCGAAGCGGCATCAGTTAATTAACGAAAATTCACTTCGCGGCTGGCCGTATGTGGGCTTCGATAAAATTTGATGCACTAGGAATACCGAGGGCCTAAGAACGCTGAGGAACTTCACTTCTTGCTCAGTAGACCACGATGGCAGTGACTTCTATGAGTGAAATCCCACATCAATCCCACTTTCGGCCAACCGCGAGCCATACAAAGGGAATAGTCTACCCGAAGAGTCTCGAGGATACAGGCATGTAGGAAGGGTAGCTGCCGCAGCTCTTCGTAGCTCTCCGGATCGTGTTCAAGCTTGAGAACTTCGTCTCGGGCCCTTTCCTGGGCTCTCGGATTGAGGCAAAGGCGTTTCAGCAACTTTGCCGTGAAGTGTGCCGTGGTCTCGGTACCGGCTGCTATGAACCTAGAACACATCTGTAGACCATACAAGCTCGCTTGGGTCAACCTACGTTTTCAGAATTATAGCAGAACCATGAAGGCTGGGATCCTCCCCGGCGTTATCTACAATACTCGGGAACCTTCCAGCTTTGTCGATCCCAGTACGAGACGCCATGATATCCCTCAGGGACGCCATTAGCCTCTTGGAATCTTTCCAGAACTGACAAGGAATGGACAATACGAGCCGAATCAGTTCTCTGACGGCCATCACCTTCTTCAGCGTAGGAGAGAAAAGTCTGAGAAGCGGATTGCGCAAGATGGGCACATCCATGGGGTGAAGGCCAATCTCCAGTTCTTGAGTTGTGAGTTGAACGGCGTTGTTGAGGAAGTCGTCTTGGTAGAGTGGCGCTGCAGAGGACTCGAACTCACTCCAGTTGGCATGCTCTTAACGCTCACATTCCCATGCGAGCGGGTCCGCATCTCCCATGCATAGAGCGGCTGCGACCTTGGAAGCGCAGAGACGCAAGTCTTCTTCGGGCTCCCAACGGGCTACGGTTCCGTCGCAGTCACCTCGGCAGCGCACATGTTCAACCTGCGGGCGAGCCAGCTCAATCAACGAACCAAGGCATTGCCGAACGAAACCCGGTACAGATGTTTAGTCATCAGCAGCAAACATCCGTGGCTCACCAGACTTCTCGCCACCGAGCAGATCATGGGCAGGAAACTTTCGACGTTTTTATCAGTGAGGGGTCTTGCTACAATCCTCCTCTTCTTTTTCCAAGTGTCTCCTTCGAGGTATGGCAAAGCGTCCTCTCCTGAGACATTTGGGAAGTCCAGCCTGCTGAATACTCTGGGCCTTCTCTTGGCGATGTCCCGATAAAGCTCCATGTCAGAGACCAATACGATCGTTTCAGTGAACAACCTGATCATAAATGATAGAACTGACCGACAACCTTTCATGCTTTGGGGTTATCATGTGATGGCTCGGACCAGGATGCGGTCCACTCACTTGAGAGAACAAATCTTTCCGAATTTATCGGCAAATGATGTGAAAAGTTCCACCTGTTTTTCTGGACTCATGAACAGCATTCCAATTACGGAGGTGACCTGCGAATGAGGAGGTACAACGAGCAATTCTTTTGTAGAGCACGGCAGGCCCCGGAGGCTTACAGCAGGTCCAGGAAAGGGAGCCTTTCGGGTCAGCTTGTAGCAAATATTCACGCACTTATAGCCTAGTACGGCCACAACGGTGACTCCGAGGACCTTCACAACAAGGCGTCTACAGGCGAGACCGTCCACGGAGGAGCGAGCTGTATTCAAGGCACGCTCGAGCCAAAAGATAGTCTTGTGAATCGGCCAATCCATAGAGGCGAAGAGTATCGTGGCGTACGTGTTGCTCGCAGGTTGTAGACAGGAGGCCCGCCAACGCGTGTAGCCATGGTGATCGTGCGGTTGTCTTGCTTCGAAGCGATGGGCCATTTTTGACGGCTAGGCGGGTACATGAGGCTTGGCCAACGGGCAATGTCCGAAGGTACCAATGGCGAAACCCTCGCACCTCATGTCTGGTTGATACATCGCAGTGGGCCACACCTCTGTATCCGTCAGCGCCGCTTGGCCTAAGTGCATGCTGGGGACGTGTGCAGAAGGATTTTTGTCATGATTGGTTTTAATCCACAATGAAGAGAGGACGGGATGAGCCGTGGAATGGCCATGACTTAAGCATTGGCACTTCGCCAATAATGGTCGTTAACGGAGCTCCGTAAGTGCCAAACGCCGCGCGGAGGTAACGACGGTGAAACCGGCGCGAAAGGGGACAATATTTGTGTGCTAGCAGCATTGGCTAGAGCGCTAGCCGGGGCGGACTCACCTTCTCGTAATACTGATCGTTGTCAGGGTGTAATATCCTAGTACTGTCGCGGTACTACCGCGGTATATCTTCCTCGACGAAAGGGAGGCGGTTCTGCTAAACGCGTGAACCCAAGCCACCTTTCGTCTGTCAGTTTGTCTTCATGTTTTCTCGGTAACGATTTGAGCGACCCTGCAGTCTCTGCGCGAGTCGATCAATTTGTCTTGAAGATAATGCGGTCATAGCCGCAGGACTCCCGGTGGCTGGTCTGCGCCTCGCCATAGAGGACGACGTGGCTAGCCCCTAGTCCCCTCTCTTTCCTTCTAGTACCCCAATCTGAGCGGCTCTGCAGCCTTTGCGTGAGCCGATCAATCCCACCCTACCCACTAACCGAGACTACGGGTGAGCCTGGATCTACCCCAATATCCGGGTGTAGGTCCTCACTGGGCTGGCCGCTACACGCGTAGGGGTTGTGTACCCGCTGTGCGCAGCCAAACGCAGGAACTGTTGGCGCAAGGCCACAGGAAGGGCATTCGGCGTAGCTCCTTGTCGCCCTCACCGCCTGCAGGTCCGTCGTGGCCACCGCCCCGACTCCCAGTCCCCGTAGTCAGAGGTTTCATGATGTTTCAATCAGCTTACTTGGAACACTCGCTCCTCATGAGTAGTTCCTGCGCGCACGCGCGTAAAGACTGGTCATTCAAGGAACTTCGCTATGCTACGAACATAGCCTAAACAGTAGGCGTACCTCACGCCCTTCCAGGCGAGTGCCGCGTATCGTCCTTCGCCGCTCAGGCGCGTACAACGCGTCTGGTGGCGCATGACTCAGCCATGCCGTCTGAGCATCAGAGCCTTGATATGAGTCGTCAAAAATGTAGGTTGTCGTTGCCGAATTGTCATCGCCTATATGCCAAGTCGCTGTCAGCGTTCTTCTGCCCGGCAGTTAGCAAGACTCAGTCGACTTCTCTGTTATGAGGGCGGGCTCTCCTGTGGGGGTTTACCAGCTAGGCACTCTATTTGTGCTCCTTTGAGAAGCGTTGTCGCGTTCGCGAGTGTGAAAAGACTCGCAACTCCCGAAGACTCACGGGGAGCTTGGAGGGTTCTCGGCGAGGCGCGCCTCCGGGGTCCGGTCGAACCGCAGGCGCGTCCAAGGTTTCGGCTATGTGAAACCTTCAAGATGAAGCTTAGTTTGAGTGATGATGGGGCTTGTGCATACAGTCGTACGCGGTGGAATTGTCGACCTTTACAGCTTGCTCATCACGAGCTTTCCAAGCAGTTGACGATTTTTTAGTGATGAACTCGAGGCCTTCTCAACGCAGTTTTCCCGATAGCGTCGTCAATGAGTCGGGCTCTCTCACCTTGCTCTTGGTTGCCGCTTGAAACAGTCTCACGCGCGGTCGTTGCTGGCTAGTGCCGTGGAGTATCTAATGGCAGGCGTAATGCCTCAATTATTGGGCACGAATATCATGATCACCTGGCTCTCGTGGAGGTCCACTACAGGGATCGCAGACCAGGCACTGTAGGAGGGTCGGCGGAAACCGGACCCACAACTGCTGCGCACGGCGAGAACAGCCGAGTGACTTGTGTTCAGCCACAAGAAAACGAGAGATACCACTTTTGGCTGACTCCCGGGGCAGTAGTTCCAGAATGGACATTAAGAGAATAGGGGATATCGTATCAATGTACACTACGGCTGGCGAGCTTACAACAGACCCCGGCTGAGATGCTGACTGGGGGAAGAAGGATATCATGCCAGCCAGTAGCGACACTTTCATTACGATACTGCCGAGAGCTTCCGCGGTCTCATTTTTGCTCGCTCCATAGTGTCAAGTGATAGACAATCACTGACAGTACGCCGAAATGCAAGAGTTTGAGATGGATCCAAAGCCAGTCGGAACTACCGGAATTAGCCGCTCGAGAGCATGTTCAAGTTGGCGGAAGCTGAGATGGCCTCGGGGATTGTGACTCACCTCATGGGGCTCTCACTAATATTTTCGCCGGAAATCAATGGGTACAAGACACACCATATTATGCACGGCGGGCTAGGAGAACACCTACGGGCGATCGTATTCTGACCCTTTCAATCGTCACAAAAAATATCAGCATTTACTTGATATTTACACCACACGGAGGAGGCAGCTTGAGAGGGCAACAGCTGCTAGGGAACAGACAGTCGAAGAAGTGTAGGAGCCGCTCGCTCTCAGATTCACTTGAACCTGACTTGAGGTTGGCCGTGAGGCAGTTGCCCATCAACATATGATGGTCACAATAGAGTTGCCGCCTCTCTGTGGTAGTAACTTACTAGTAAGACTCATTACCAGCTATGAAACCATTGAGAAAACACTACACCAAATTCAATGACTGAAAAATGGCTGGTGAGGACTTGTGAGCACAAGTGAGGACTTTTGATGACTGAAAATCGGTTTAACCTTGTAGATTGTCTTTCCCAGAGTACACTCTTCTCATCTGGGACAAACCCATGGTGTGATACGGAGAATTGAGATAGCGATTACGATGCGCCATCATCTCCTATGATGGCAGTCCCATCCATGACCGGGATTAGCACCGATCGTACTTGCGTGTCCACAGCAACCAAGGGGGGTCGACCTATCGGGAAATCACAGTACAGGGCTGAGCTGTTGAGCTCTCTAGGCGGGGACCTCGGAGTCCTGTGAGGGCGAGGACAGCAGCATCACAGCATCCAGCAGGGTCAAGAATAAATGGCTTCGCAGCTTGAAGATATTCAGCCTTGAATAGTACAGATAGATCCAGAAATGGCTGCAAGAACGTTCAAGAGGTAGATGATAGGTTGCGACTTCGAATACAATGGAATAGAGTTGGTAGTGATTTCGGCAAGACGAACAGATGGATGGCAAAAGCTTTGGCAACAAGAAAGCAACGGACACGATGTATCACTAAAATCAGGAGTCGCCTTAGTGGTCCAGGCGTGTCAGGTGATGTTGGGAGTCGCGGCAATACGGATTCTGTGATAGATCCGATTAGCAGCCGCAGTCTGTATCGGTGGGGATTAAACCCAGAGGACCACAATAGCACTTGCCAGTCTCCCAGTCGCAACGGAATCCTCCAGTGAGGGCATAGCCTATGCAGGCGTTGGGACCGCATTGAGCCGAAGCACTACACATGTGCATCGAGGACAGCAGAGCTACCACAGCGGCATGGAAGCACATCGTGGAGACCGGAGATTGATAAACTGACACTCGTTCGGGTTTGGCGGCGTTTGCGTGCTAGCTAAGCGCCCGAGCTTACGAGGACCAGGCTAGCGAGGGCCGAGATGACGGACACGTCGCATGTCGGAAAAGGCCTTATCCCAACGAAGGGAGCCTCTCCGATCGACCTGGAACAGATAGCTAAATCGCAGGTCTTCAGCCTCGCCCACGGAGCGTCCATTCAAAACATCCCTTTCGTTGGCAGCCCCCACTGATGAGAAACCCTTCATTCTAGCTGATAGCTAGTGCACCAACACCGTTCGTGCGTCTAGCGGTGTGGCCACTAGCATCCTGTAGTTGTCGTTTCATCAGTCGACAATGCGGAGCATCACACACATCGAGAATGTGTACGAGCATCCGAACCCTAGAGTGAAACCTCGCTTGAGAGGTAAACACCGTTTTCTGAAAACGAGGTGCCCTTTAACGCGAGTGGGCAGAAAATAAGAAAGTTATCGGATGAGCGTCTGTTATGGCCTAGCGACTCCGCGAGCCACATGACGTATAGCAGAGATTCATGGACAACCCAGAATAATGAGATTTGGCAGTTGACTGCGTGGTTATCGCGATGGTATCGAGAAGGTGGATGAATGATGGTCAGCACACACTGGCTAACGGTGTCACTATAACACTGCCGTCTCTGCTGGTCTTGTCGTGTCTCCTTTTTACCGTGACGTTGTAGTTTTTATTGTCCCCTTCGTATCTCCTCCAAAACATTCTCATATATTAAGATCCCTCGGAGAGTTCTTTTCCTCCTCCTCGCTCGTTCGGTGATTTGCTGACGCCACACGCATGCGCAAGGAACGCGTGCGAAGGAAGCTTTTTTTTGCCCGCGATCCCGGCGGGAGCTTCCCGCTCATCGGGATCGGTTGCGCTTCGAAGAGTCGGCTTCAGGAGAATTGTCATGAAATAATTAGACCGACTGAGAGTTGTTGAAGTAGTTTTTCTTCAAGACCGTAAATGGCGTCTTCGAGTCGCACGAGACGGGGTCACCCTATGTCATTTGGCCAGACATCACCACCTGTGATTCTATTGGATCAATCACTGCGTTCCATTTTCTCAGGATGGATCGCCGCAAAGTGGCTTCTCTTGCTCCGATGAAAACTCATACGCTGCAGCTCAGCCTCTCATCTTCGGCGAATACCTTCACCCGAACACTGAACTCAACCACACCGTATGAACTATAAAACCCATAAAAGAATGGGGATCCTGATAAATGTCTTAATGGTAATAAACCGCGTAATCGAAACCCAGAATTCTCCGGGATCGGAGCGGCGAACTAATGAATGTTCTTATCGAGTACCCAAATTGTATTTCTTGGGTTGAAGGAAATAGTCGATGACATTGTTAACGACAACCTCCAACTTCTCCTGAGCCTTCTCCATACTCTCCTTATCGTTCGCCTCACAGTAGTACTTCACCTTGGGTTCGGTGCCAGATCCACGAACGGTGACGGTAGCTTGATTATCAAAGTAGAGGGTAATCATTTGAGCATCAGGAGTCATTGGCAAGGTAGACTTCTTATCCTTATTCCTTGAATCATAACCAAGAGTGACATCACGAACATCAGCTATCTTAGACGAGCCCAACTCGGTCTTGTAATTACCGTTATTGCGGAACTCATCAAACATCGTTTTCATAACCTTGGGGTCATCGCAAATGAAGTAACCATTATGTTGAGCAAAGTAGCCGACCATCTTGCGGAGTTCATTTAGTCGTTCGAGAAGAGTGATACCTTTCTCCTTACGCCAATAGTTAGCCATCTCACACCACACACTGCAAGCGCTGACACCATCCTTATCAGGCACGCTCATAGTGAGAGCACTTCCTAGTGCCTCCTCGTAAGCCGTACAGTGAACCAAATTGGGGTGTTTGGCGGTCATCTCCAATGACTTGTTAGCCATCCACTTGAAGCCTGTCAGAGTATCAACGTAGACTCCACCGTAGTAATCAGATAATGCCTTCAGCATCTTAGAGGACACCGTCGAGTTGATGACGAGACAGTTCTTAGGATCGACATCACGACGATGGGCCATCAACAATTGCCAATCGCCGAAGATGGTGCCAAGCTCATCACCAGTAAATTGATGCCATGACCCATCCTTCTGCTTCTCGCAAGAAGTAAAACGATCAGCATCGGGATCATTGGCCAACACATAATCAGCATCCTCATCGAGAGCTTGTTGCTTGCTCATATCGAGAGCACCCTTTTCCTCAGGATTAGGGAACGCAACGGTGGAGAACTCAGGATCAGGATGGGCCTGAGCTTCAACGACCGAAACACAATCCTTAGGGAAACCAAACTTCTCCATCAAACCAGTTGCAAATGGAAGACCCACACCTTGCATGGCCGTGTAGACGAACTTCAAGTGGCAGTCCTTGTTGAGGTCGGGGAATCGGCAAAGCTCATGATACATCTGATCGATGTAGGTGTACAAGGCATCATCGTAAGGATCGATGGTCTTGGACTTGTCCTTCAGTAAACAGGTATCCAAATCTAACAAGTCCAAAGCATCTTTCCATGGCGTTAAGTTGTCGGCAATCTTAGCCTCAATCTCGGAATCAACTGGGGGAATGATCTGAGCACCGTTATCACCGTAGACCTTGAAACCATTGTACTGTTTTGGGTTGTGAGAGGCCGTCATCTGACCACCAGCAAGAGCATGAAAGTGAACAATCAAGAATGGATTGGAAGGAGTAACACTGGTCTTGTCGATAAGATAGACTTTAGCACCCTTCGTGAGGAATACAGCCGAAGCAACATGAGCGAACTGACGAGAGTTATGTCGTCCATCATAACCAAAGACAACACCTCTCTGGGAGAGAGCATCTTCACCAAACTTCTCGATCAATTGCATACATAAACCTTGGGCAGCTTGCATCACAGTCAAACAATTGATGCGATTAAAGCCGGCTCCCATCTCACCACGGAGACCAGCGGTACCAAACTCCATACGATGATCGGGATTGAGGCGATCTTCGACCTCCTCAGGTGAAAGCTCTTGGGCTTCCTTGCGAGTGTTCTTATCAAAATCGAGAGAAAGCCAATTCTCAACTGCGCTTGTCATGATGAATAGAAACTAAAAAATTAACTACGAGGGAACAGCGCTCATGCCAGACTGCATTCGAACCTCCGGATCCGAATGGCATGAAAGTGAAACTCCAAACTCGTCATCACTAGCTACTCAGCGTATAAACATGTCCCGTTCCAGTCCATATTGTGTACACACAATGCCTGTCCCTGGACATTGTGTGCCATGTTGACTATAAAACCGCCTGATATGAGCGAACCTTGGACGCTTTCACCAGCCTGTGCTGCAATCGTCCTCACACTTCCAGCAGTCTATCTGTTGACCAAACTAGCTATACTTCGAGTTCGGTTCGAGCCATCAACGCGCTTCAGCTCCGCACCTGAGCGAAAGAGCTCTTGCCGTCTTCTTCCGTCTCAGGTTGGTCGCGCAGAGGTCTCAACTCAACGTCATGACCTGTAGCTGCTGGCCTGGTATCATTGAGAATGCTGAGCTTCAGTATGCACTGGACTGTAGCTCAAACAACCATTTGTCAGTGCTTGTCCATGGCCAGGCCTCTCTCCTGCGGATTACTCTTAAAAATCCTTTGTGCGGTCGTCTGGTGGAATGATCAATAACATGTTGCCCTTTCATCTTCTCACAAGCAAATGCGGCGTTCTGCCTTTCTCTGCAGTCTTGCTCTGTTCTGCACCAGCCTTTCCATCGATTCCCGCTTCCGTCACTCCGCCAGAAACGCGATTCCACCTTCCACACTCGCGAACACACGGAAAATGCAGTTGTTTCCATGACGGTGGCATGGGCTACTTTCTCGAGGTCCGCAGTCGATTCGCCTTGGTCGCCCGATAAAAAGGCACAGCATCCGGGTGCCTGATCGTGTCGCCGGACAGGTGTCGGTTTTGAGTGGCGAAACTCACGCTCTCTGGACCCTAGCACTCTCCAAGCTGTCGAACTGCTCTCCTACGTCAAGACGAGGGCTGCTTCGGTTTTCCTGAGATCAATACTCAGGCGGGACCCTCCACCCGAAACAGAGGGACTTCCACTCAGGACCCCCCTACCCTTCCCGAGATAGGGGCGTTCGCGTCCATGAAAGGCGCTCCACCGTACTCCTGAAAAACGACCGAACTCTATAAACTGCCATGAAAACCAGGCGAGATTGAACTTAGTACCCACACAATACTTGAGGTGAATATTGGAGGGTTCAATCGAGAGTAAAACGACGACAGCAGGGGACAATATTTGTGTGCTGGCGGCGTTGGCTTGAGCACAAGCTAGGACGAGTGATGCTTCTCGAACTACTAATCACCGTCAAGGTGTGACGTAGTAGCGCAGTGGGCATTTGCTATCGGTGGAAGTGGCTTGAACCGACGCCACCTTCAACTCGCAAGTTTGTTTTGATGTTCGTTAAGGGACAGCGTCTGCGTGAGCTGCTGCATCCCACCCATCCCACTAACCGAGCCTCAGCCTACCCCGACATACGTAGGCTCCTGCCAGAGTGCGCACCTGTTGTGCGCAGACAAACGCGGTATCCGCTGGCGTGTGTATTCGAGACGCAGCGGGGAGTGTCGTCGTGGGTCCGTTGGCACTCTCGCTGCCTTCAGGTTCGTTGCGACACTGCCCCGACTCTCATTTCCGAAAGTCAGAGGCTTCAGATCGTGTCAGTCGCTTTGCTCGCTTACCTTCAGGAACCAGACCGCGAAGTTATCCAGTACGTCTCTCTTATTTTCAGCAACTTCCCTCTGGCATTGCAGAAGTTCTTCCTCTAGCCCTCTATGCTTCTCGAGAATGCTGCGATACCTGGGTAAGGCCAGTCGCCCAGTCGCCTCCTTGCTTCGACCAACCTCTTCTTCGCTTCCGTCAAATCTCTCAGGAGACGATATTCGTCTTCATCGAGGATGATATTTCCCGAGTCGTCCGTTTCGCGCTCAGTCCCGGAACCTGCGGAGAAGATAGGGCGGGCCAGCCCAAAGGGGCCCACCTTGGAGACGAGCCAGCTCGATCTTCATCCTCTCTATCTCGTCGACGGCCGAGTTCACGCTGCCGGCGACCATTCGGATCTCAGCTCGAATCTGGACACATTGCGGAACTGTCATCAGATGGTTTGAGTAGAGTGCTGCCTCCTTCGCGCGGGTAGCAAGATCTCGGTGGCGATCGTCGTAGCGGCGGCCGTGCTCCTGCTTGAACGCAGCGAATGCCTGGCACTTAAGGGATTCCAATGGGCCATCAGCGATTGCTTACAGCTTGCCGAGAAGGTGCTGCTTGAGGGCTCTTACTCTTTTCTCTTACCCCGTCAGTACCGCCACTGTCCTCATCTGAGCATTGGCCACAGCAGACGAGACCGAAAGGAGTTGAGGACTCACCGGAGATGGGTGTTGTCGAGGGAGGCGCACCATTGCCCACAACGAGCCCAACAGAGAACCCCATCCCTTCCTTCACCTCGTCACCGACCTGAGAACAGAAGCCATCGTGAGGGAGATTGCAGGGTTGTGGTGACTCCCCCAGATCTCCCCGTCTCCGGAGCATCTGCTGAGTTCTCCTTATCGGTCCTGATATCAGCCTCGGTATCCTTCCAGCCATCTCCTACAGCCTCTCTCAATGAAGCTGCCTCGCTCGATGTGCTTTGGTACCTACCAAGACTCTTTCATGTTCTATGATAGGTAGTGGGGCTGCCCTACAGTCGGCGAGCTATCTTGAAGGCCTCCGTGACCTGCCGTATGGACTCCACCTCAAAGTCTGCATCCTCCCCAGTCAAGTACTTCAGCAACTTCTTCTCCAGCTCCTCAACCTCTTCCGCTGTGTAATCATCGTATCTGATGGGGTACCATCATATGCTCCCTATCCGGTCGCCTCGCAACGACCCGGTATCTAGATACGATACCGCCGGTTTCCGATATCTAGGACTGGGGTGGCAGAAGCCAATCTCACAGGCTTCTAAGGGCAAGGACGAGCCTCATTTAGTTATGGCTCGGGCGTTCTCTATTTCCCTATGACCGGAGAGAGAGCCACTGCCTTACTGAACTCTGTGGCGGCCAGCCAGTATGTCGTGCATTTCCAGCTCCTGTTGCAACTGCTTGATGTCCTTTTCGTACTTCCTCAGTAGAAGGTTGGAATCCATGTCGATATTAACACTGGGGGTGTTCGCTACACATCTTACCCGGCACGCGAACCGAAGGGTACCTGCGCGTTCTCGTCAAGACACTGGTTCGCTGAAAGCCGGTTGCATGCTGGTCCAACGAGAGGTCGAGCCCCCTATCCCGCGCTACTGGCAGTCTCCTCGAAGTGCCTCGCTTCCGGCCATATCGCCGCGATGAGGACGGACTCTACGGAAGGGCCGATAGTTACCCAGCGCGAGCAGCGATGATGCTCTTACTGCAGTTCCCACCAAGGGAATCCTTCAGTACGTAAGTTAACTTAGACTGTCTATAAGGTACATGGTCCCGGTTCTTCGAGGCCAAGGCGAGAACGACCTGATGCGAGAAGAAGCAGTGGGGGTCCTGCCGATCAGCAGAGATGACTTGTTCCAAATAAGTGCAGCTCCTGTTGATGCTGCTGACCTCTTTCCTGCCTGACTCCGAGGGTGGGATGTTGACGCCCTGAGTGCGGTGTGTAGGGAAAGAGCGATTGCCTCAGACCAGACCTTCGTCCGCTCACTCCCAGCCAGATCCACAAGGTGAATTTTAGAATAGGTTATTTTCTCTGAGGAGTCGAGCTTACTGCGGCTTGAAATGTATCTGCGTATCCAACCTTCCCAAAGGAGGAAGGCTAGCGATGGCCCTGGCTACACGGTAAGAATGGCATGGCTCCTCGTGCTCCTTCGGTTGCTCAGTGTCTCGCCCATGGCTCGATGACTCTCGCCGGTGTAGAAGACGGACAGAGCATCTTCCTCGCTCTCGACAGGGATTCGCCGGAGACCTTTGACCTGAGGAGGTGCTCCATGCTGAGCGAAGCAGCAGGCAAGTACGAGCTTTTACAGAATGTTGGTGTTACTACTACGAGGTTGACGATGATGCGGAGCGTTAAATGGGCGCGGAGAACCGCAGCGATGTGCGTCAATCCACATGGGGACGGTACCTGAACCCCTCTAGTGGGGTCTTCATAAAGCGTCAAGTCGTTCGTGATGGAATCGCCCGGAACAGCACCGACATCGGGAGGCCCCAAGAGGTCCGCGAGAGCCTCGTTATAGATTTCAAGGTACCTGATCATAGAAGCAGCAGAGAGGCTTCTCAACGCTGCACAACGAAGGTGGCCGGGACACGAGTCCACGCCCCGCGTGCGCATCCCATCATGGACTCAGCCACTAGGTAGGGCTTTTTCTGTCGTCCATACGATAGTCTAATGTCGATGCTCATCGCTGGTCTCTCCTGCTTCTCCTTAAATATGTCTGCCAGGACTCGAGGAATAATACCACGATGCTCGTAGCTGCTCGTGCTTCCCACCATTGTGTATGTCTTACCAGCACCCTGAGAAGGAGGAGTAACAGCCATGTCTACCAGTCACAGACCACCCTACAGTATGGCCATAGGCGATGATAGAGGCGTTCACGCCGTCGAAGGCTGACCGCACCAAGTCCCGAGCCCCATACTTGTAGACATCTTGTTGACTGAGCAGTGATCGCCTTCGGGAGGTTCGGGCTGACTTCCCCCGATATACCTGCTATTGATCAGCAGCCTGTCAACCTGGAAGTGCCACTGGTCCGCTTGGTTGTCCACACCATGGCTGCCACCTTTCTTGCTCTCCGCCACCTCGGGCGCTCGCAAGTCGATGCTCTACCGCACGGGAAGCTCAGGTCTAGAATGTCAGAGACTGGTGTAAGGATCGGCTACGTCGGCTTGTGTGTCGAAGATGTAGTGGTCCTTCGAAAAGCTAGCTGTCGGTCGAGTTCGCACTAGAACCTTCACGTTGTTGCTCTTTCCCGGAACCATCTGAAATGCTCGGTGATACACTGCACGAAGTACTAGTGAGCGATCTTCTCAGAGCATACCAGCTACCTCCGATAATAAGAAAGGATCGTGCCCGTCCGATAGCGAGACCGATAATCAAAGGGGCTATCGTGGTACGCGGCATCACCCGTTTCACGACCGATGATTCGAGCAAGAACCTCAGAGCAGCTCCTGCTCCGAACTCAGCGTACACCATTGACTTGTTAACACTAAGCATATTAAGGAATGAGATTAATCTCCAGAAGAAGGCACCGTGTAGTTATAATAACGGGAATGATGCTGCCCACCCGAGTAGACAGAATGGCCGTCTGCAACAGCGCCGACAACGTACGACGCGACACATCACAACACATTTGGCCCGAATCATCATCATCATCATCACCGCCAGCAGCAGCATCAACTAGGGCGAGCAGATCATTGCCGACGAATCATCGTCATATCACCATCGACAATGCTGTAGTCTTCTTCTTCCACGTGGTGACGATGGCGGCGAAGCAAAAGCAACTGATGTTAGTGAACAGAGATATGAGTCACTCAAGAGAGAGCACAAAACCGCCTTGAATGACTTTCTCTCGTATCTCTCCTCGAGGAGCTCATGAGTGTATGAAATTAACAGCAACAGCAGCAGCATCAGCAGCAGCAGCAGCGACGAGAAGGACGGTAAGGGTAGTAGTAGGAGCTCCGATGGAGTAATAGTTATTACAGCGGAAATACGATACTTGGTACGGCATCATAATCAACTACAACCAACTTCTGATGGGACGCCATGGACTGGACAAACTTGAGAGAAAACGTAGGTGAATGGTTGAAACTCTAGTCAGAAATGGTGGTCTTCTCCTGATCGCTGATACCGTGATTCACTTCTCCCGAGTCCACACTGAAAATAGTGGATAACGACCGACCCTCGCCCGAGGGCGAGCACCTTGATGACGGTGACCGTCGCTATGATGGGAATATAGCGTAAGAGTGCTGCTTCTGGGTCACCTTTATCGGACTGACGACGAATATTGTTGATGTTGTTATTAGGAGTTAAGTTTGATGATGCTAATCAATGGTAACACATACAAAGAAGGGAAGCCCTTGTCATGCAGGAAAAACATCAGCAGTGGCAGCAGCAGCAGCAGCAACAGCACGTGCACGGAGTCATATCATCAAAACATTTCGGCCGATAGACCAGATAGAAGAGCGATCGAGTTGCTTCTGGTAAGGCCTGCCCGAGACACTGAACAATGGCAGCAGCAGCAGCAGAACAGGGTTGGGCACCAGCGCAATGAGCAGTACACATCAAGACCAGGTCGTTGGCTGTGGTCGAGTATAGAAGCTATCCTGGTCGAGACAAGAAGGAGGGAGAGGAGAATCATCGCCCACTGATGGGGCTGTGACCGAATCAGCAGTCTCCAAGGGTCGACGCTCGGCGCCTGCCTGCACATCAGTGTAATATAGACTTGGCACATCTCTATGACAGAAGATATCGTGAGCAAGAGGGATGAGATCAGCGTCATCATCATCATCGTCTTCGTTGTTGTTGTTGTTATCCGGCTGCACAGGTGGATCACGACCGAGAGCTCTGTTGGAGTTCTCCGGGGTCGAAGCGCTATTGTAGCCTAAGAATCTGTATTCACGAGGGGACGTCTCATCAGACGCGATTTGCAAGTATCTGAGTAACGGGCGACGTTGCAGCAGGTAGCAGATCATCTTGCAGTGGAGACACACCCAGTAGGGACCCAGCCCTGCTCGCCCGTGGCGACGCGCTTCACCAAGGACCACTGACCATCGTCGGTTACAGAATTGTATCTGATGCGCACGGTGTGATGCAGAAGAATAGCGACCGGAAGAACTACAGCAGAGCCTCCCCTTCAGAAATTTCCAGCATTTTGTCAGCAGAGGATCCATAGGGAACGAAAGCGCATATTGCTTCGCAATAAGCAGAGTCCAACCTGAAGATACCAATTGGTAGGCCGCAGGTTCGAACCCTGCACACGTCGTCGAGACCGTTCAACGACAGCAGCAGCTGCTGCAGTATGAAAAAGGAGTTCGACCAAGGAACTTCATCTCCCCAAGTGACGTACTCTTCAGCGACCGTGTTATCTGAGTCTTCTCCCAGGCAATTGCCAGCGGCAGAAGGGAAGAAATTGTCCGGAGAGATGGAGGCGATGATCTCCGAACAATTGGAGCTAGTCGCGGAGTAGGTGTCAACCTGCTGCGGGGCCCAGATGTTTCCCGGGACCCCCGGTATCTGCCAAGCGCGAGGTTCGCCCTCGGTGAAGCCCGATGATGAGGGTCATCACCGTTGCAGTAGTTGAAGGGCTGGCAGCAGCCGAACGATCTCCATAAGTATCGATACCCCTGGCAGGCGGCGAGAGGATCAGGACTTGCTCGTTGAAGCCTGTATTGGCCGTTGAAGTTCCAGCAGCAGCGCAAGTTGTTCTAGTCTGAGGAGAGCTGTACGGGGACAAGTGACGCAAGGGGACGGGTACCGCAGGAGGCTTCAGCTGGCCACTAGGACGGCCGGTAGGGGAAATGTCGTCCCAAATAGGTGCGATATCGACTTGTGCGCCCGATACCGTAACTGAGGTAGGACCTCTACGGCGAGCATATCCAGCGGCACGTGGATGAGGGTCGGGTCCTTACCTGTCTCTTGAGGATCATCCAGAACGTCGTAGAAGTGCGGGGCCTGCTCGCGCTGAGGAGTGGTGTCTCCCTCGGCGTCCTCCTCGTCTTTGCAGGTGAAGCTTGGCAGAGTCTTCAGGACACATTCCCAATGATGACAAACCACCATATGCTCCGGGAAGTCCCGAACGCTGCCGATCCACGTGCATGGAATGGCGGTGACATCATCGGTCCTGAGGACGGCTAGCTCCTCGACCACTGCGCCCAATAACGTTCTCTCGCTACTTGTTGCATCCTATTTGTATCTTAGAGTAGACCCTGCGCAAAGCAGCAATAGGGCCTTCAACAGACTCATCAAGAGGGAACACCTGAGGGTAACAGCACGGTTAGGGAGAAAGGAAGAATTGTGTAGTGCATGGGCGCGCCTGAGATGGTGGAGGTCC
This sequence comes from Perkinsus olseni, assembly GCA_013115135.1. Classification (NCBI taxonomy): domain Eukaryota; phylum Perkinsozoa; order Perkinsida; family Perkinsidae; genus Perkinsus; species Perkinsus olseni. The sequence continues at coordinate 20,697 of JABANP010000337.1, read as the reverse complement.
AGACGCTTGACTCAACGACGGGACTCCGACTCATCGCCTCCTACATCCCTCCCGATTTGATAGCGACAAAGAACAGCCCTGACGATGTTAGAAGGAGCCCCCAAGTTTGCCCACGTCGATTCCTTTCCTAAGCGGACAGCCACAAGAAGGACATGGAAGAGTCTTGAGCTTGGGTTCTTGCTCTACATTAGCACGACGCCAGCCTTCAAAGCACCTGCTCAGCACCACCACCTACAGGCGCCATGCCATGTAGCTCTCAATGGCCCCACCTAGCACAGGTCACATGAGTGCACGCTGAGGCTATTGTAGGGTCGGGCGTAGGAGAGGCAAGAGCTCCACAGATCGAGCAAAGGTATCTATGCGCACAGCGAAGATTGTGATGATGACTTTTTCATCATTGTTGCTCGGGCTTACTGTTCGATGCAGGGATCGTCGGACTTGTCCACAAGTTGACCTCGAGATATCTCAAGATGCTTCCCGGTACTCGCTGGGAGCTCCCGCGCAATCTGCCATTCGAGCGTCTCTGATGAAGGGCGTGGAGATGGTGACGGTGGCATCACCTCGAGCGCCCTTGCACGCAGGGCAGGGAGATCTATCGGCTTGGGCTTGGGAGACCCCAACTTGATACTAGATAATATGCTCTCTTTGCTGTACCGACGTCCTCCTCCACAGGAGATGTAGGGACCCTGGCCACCGATGCCGCCGTGCAGGCGGGCAGTACTACTACTACTACCTCAGAAGACCTAGAACCTCTCCTCTTCAACCAGCTAGTGGAGTCGCCACTGCCGTGCCTGCTAAAATGCACGATGCAAGGGACATGCTGGGCATTCACCCCTACCTCGGATGACCGGGAGACTTGCTGTTGAATTGGCGCCCGGGAGGGACACCCTGAGGCACGTACTTTCGGAGTTCTTCTTCGCTGTGAGCATACCTAAAGATACACTCGACCTAAGATACGCGTATCTTTCGAGTTCTCCTTACTTGCATCGAGCGCCATTTTTACATCCACATTTGCCGTAAACCTGTTCGTAGCATATAGCTGTCTTAGTGAGGTTGGGCAGCGATCGCAACTCGGACTCGGCGTGAGCGAAACTGATATCATAATCCTCCAGCGGGACACGTGTACGAACAGCTGTGCGTAAAGTGTCCACACCGAGTATAGACTCAGATGCTAGCTGATCTATGCTACATCACTGAGCTCAACGTTAATGCACCTCTGGCCTACAGTATGATAATAGTGACCGAGAAAGTTAGGTTTAATGCGTGACATCGAACATGTACGTGCATTTGCTAGCGTGAATATCCTTCACAGAGAAGAGATGAGGATTCATACTAATTGCAGTAGGAGCAAAATTATGAATTAGCGAGGGGCCCCCTCGGAGGGGGCTATGGCCCCGTAGACACCACCACCAGTATCAGCAGTACTACCTGCAGCGATCCCCCTGAGGACAGGTCCAAACCCCATTGGCGTTCATTCTCAGCTTCGGACACATCTTAGTCTTTAAGAACGCATTAGCCTGACACAAGACTGCATTTTCCGCGAAAACGGACAATCCTGGGATCGAACCAGGGACCTTTCACTACCTTTACAGCGGTAGCCATACTCTCCGTCCGGTAGACTAGCAACGTGCCGTCTGGAGCAGACTTAGTACCCGCGTTGGTCAGGGGCGAGCAGGAGGTCTGCGAACAACGCTAGCGAGTAATGATGGAAATGAGCATAACTCACTCTTCTTATCGCGAGCTCCAACTTGGACTTCACTGAGTCCTCTGACTCGCGACGGGGTCGTCTATCTTCGGGAAGCCTGGGGATAGCTGACGGGCTGCCTGTGTCCGCAGTGGTGGAGGCAGACAGAGTTCGCTCCGACTTTATCAGCAAACTTTGATGCTGGTGATGGGTCGCCTTCGTCTCTGCATTCTCTATTTTATGAGTAGGTTCGGGATGGAAACTCGTCACCATGATAGGGTGATGGTGGAGCACCGAAGGGTCTCAGAATTACTATATATCAAAACTACTACTCAAAAGCACCATCACCGACCCTGTTTCGAGCACTGAAACTCGACCCCCCAACTTCGAGTAGACACAACGATTACGCATCACATTCATGGGAGCTGCTGGTGAAATCTTTATCGGCACCACTGCTGTCCTCAGACAAGGCCCCGAGGTCCGCGATCGCGGAGAAAGCCGCATCCAAAGACCCAGGTTCGATCCCCAGGGACCGGCACATCGTGAATAATATTGTTGTTTCGTAATACCATCTCCAACCACGCACAGTAGTCCCTAGGCGTTGCATGTTTCTGCTGCATAACATTACCGAGTACCCTCATCCTGAAGGCAGCAAGCCTCACGAGGCACTCCACCATCGCCGTTGGGCCGAAGACGACCCTAGGATTCCACCCCTCGTTCGCTGCCCTGAAATTTGGCACCTTCGGACCACCGAGACGCATCTTGTGATGGCAGAAACGCCTCAAAGATACGTCCAAAGCGACCAATCTGATCGTCCCCGAGCCAATGTTGAACTCGGGATCGATCATGGTGAAAGCCTTGGCAAGAGTCGCAGGTTCGATCCCTGGCAAGCCCACTATATCGCAGTACGCACTACAAACGAATAAGAACATTCCAACCTTCACAGCGCCAGCGCCATCACTGAAGGGAACGAAGATGTCATCAACAGTACAGTCGTGTGCCCGAACGAAATTTTCCAAGCCCGACAGAATTTTCAAGGCCGCATCGATCGGCGGGGACTCCGTGGTGTCGCAACCACTAAGACAATCATTCAACCATTTATAGGGATCTCCTGCCCGCTTCTTCCCTCGCTTCTTACCGCTACCACTCCTTCTTAAACTCGCAGGGAAGGACCACTGGGTAGCTTGCTCGTCTTGCAATTCCTCAACGCATTTCGCATGCCTCCAAAGCAAAGAGACCACGAATTCCGGTAATTCCCTCGGATACAGAGCCATGGAAGCCAAAGAGGTTCTTCAACCCGCGTAGAGTCATATGCCGTCCCCCGTTCCGAGCAGGCCAATCGGCGAACCTTGCGAAGACCCCCACAAGTTCCGCCCTCAGCGAACCAGCCCAGTTCTTCACGGCGGGATGTAGACAAGAGTAAACGCCGTGCAGCAGAGCTATCTGCAATGACCGCTCCACTGTAGTGCGGAAGTCAGGGCACGTCAGTTTTGATCTCGACACGGTACGCCACTTCTCGACCTCCTCTACCCAATCAGCATGAGATATCGTCGGCCAACCAGGACCCTCAGGGAGTGGCTGAACGAGGGAATTCTCGGCCAGAGAATCATCATCTTCTTGGCGAGGCGAAAGGACTCCTTCGAGTATTTCTGCCGCCTCCATAGTTCGTCGAATCTCCCTAGCTATCAATCCCGCGGCTCCTTCCCACCATTCTTGCCACGTCCGGATTACCACCGATAACTCTTGGAATCAATATCGCGTCCACGATGTAGCTGACCTCAAGCTCAGCGCCGCTGGCTGCCTCGAAGACACTCGAAGACCCACCCCGGCATACCAGAGACAATAACCACCAAACGATGAAGTCAGGAACTCGACCTCGCCATGGGTCGATCGAGAGGGCCTTCAGGATGCCATCAATCGCTCTTACTAGATAACCTCTCCAACTCACGACCACAGCCGATCGTCGTTTGCTTCGCTCCGCTCTATTTCGACGAAAATTGCTATCAACTATTCCGGTGTGAACTTCGCCCCCACGCCGCAAGTACCAAGATGGTAGTTTCCCCGAGGACCCTTCGAAAAGCTGCTGTTGAATATGCACTTCCAATTGCGCACCGAGTTCTGTGGATTCAGCAAGGCTAGCCACCTCCGACCCCTCGCTCTCGCTTTCTGTGCCTTCACTCTCGGCGAAGTCAGCAGCCTCTTCATCGCTATCACCTTCCTTGTGAAAAGGCAACTCGCCGTGCTGGAATCGAGATCCTCGACCAGCCTCGGGACTGCACTCAGTACTCGGCCTCCGGAACCCTCCCGCCGAAACTGCCAAAATCTGATCGCAAGTCTGTGGTCTCTCTTTGAGTGACCCCAATGAAGAGCCATGATGAACCATCAGAGTAGCAGGACATGTCCCATCCACTCTAGTCTGCGGCCTAGTCGAGTCGAAGCTCCGCGTGCTTCGAGGACGATTGAAGAGAATGTCGGTCAAAACTTGCTTTCGGATCTGAGAGGTGCAACCCAATCAGCCGCAGCGTCCCAGCGGCGGTGGTGGCGAGGTCGGCATTACGTCTTGTCCCAAACTCGCCGATGCCATGCTCCCCAGAATGCAGTTCTACCTCCGGGATACGCTTACGGAGATGAGCCTTGGAAAGCCCTCTCACAATGGAAGTATGATATCTAGCAATAACGCATGCACCCGGCCAAGAAGACACCCCTTCACTAGGATTGACGAGCACACGAAGCCAGGTCGGGAGAGAACCCAGCCGGGTGCGATAGCTTCTCCACCCAAGGTACTACAGTTGCCTCCATTGAGCGTCATTGGGCACTGATGATCTCCCAGCGCCATCCGGTAGCCGGAAAACTGAGGACATGATACGAACCGTGGGTGAGGTAGTCGACACGGGCAGAGCTGCTACTTACCGACACCTTTGGTGGAACTTCGGCCAACCTGGCGTGGTACAGAGGTCTCCATGACGAGCCAAAAGGCGATGAGAAATAACTGCCCGGAGTTGAGCGTTTCGCAGTGTCACATACTTTACAGTGTTTGCACGACCTCAGACGGGAAGGGTATCTTGAGCTCAACCCGGGGAACCAAATCGCTTTCAAGCGCAAGATACTTAAGTGGGCGAGATCAGTGTATGCCGCGAAAAAAGGTCACCTCGCGGAGGCGACTTGAGGAGAATTGAGTTCAGCTACATGTACGACACTGTCGTTCAAAAGCTCTTATCATTAACGAACAACCTCCCGTAAGGGAGGGAAATGCCGGAACGAAAACGGCAACAAATCAGCGGAAACAATTTACTTATATGAACTTGCAATCTTGCTCACTAGGCATTTTCCTAACGGACTTCATGGCACGAGGAAGTAGAATGAAGGGATCATCCTCTGATCAGGCTAAACTCGCCATCAGTAGCGCTACAGAGACCTGTTAGAAACCGTGGACGCGTTAGCAACCCTCGTGTTTCTCGTTGCCTTGTCGGGTTCTAGGGTTTCGGGTTGCCCCTTCCCGCGTTCTCGCGCACAATGCGGACTTGCGCGTCATAGTCCTCGTTTTATACCTCTGCCCAGTTGTTCGGATTAATCACGGTTAAGTTAAATCCTAACTATTGAAGCGAGGTCAGAGATAGCAGCGCTGAGGTAAGGACGAGTAGCGCCCTCATGAGAGATGGTTTGGCACACGCTCGGGGTGGGTATCACGATATAGTATCGGGGCGATCACGGCGTCCGATAGCTTGGCAGTTACCAACCCTATCGTGTAAAACAATCCTGTTCCATTCCGAGTGTGATTGGGCACAGGCCATGTATCACATGATCCATCCCTTCGTGTCAGTGGCAAATCAGTAGCGGCGACCGCGGCGGACGGAGTGGCCCATTCGACTGGCACGCTCCCTGGTTGGTAGCTCTCAGTACCCACCATTGAGGAACTCGCCTGCACTCGTTGATCGAATCTGTATTGCGAGTAGTAGAATTCTATGATCGCTGACACACCAAGTATAGCGGTGAACCCTAGCTCGAGGCACGGGGAGGTCACGTATGTCGACAGAGAGCAAGAGTAGACGAGTAGACGACACTAAGCGTTACGAACCGTAGCGCACTATGCTAAAGAAGAGAGCAGCAATAGTTCTTTATAATAGAGTATGAGCGTATTTGGTGCTGTCGATCGCAAGCAACCAAGGGCAGGGGATTTCCTTCGGCGTGTGGTGCTCTACCGATAGCAACTCATCAAAAACACGTGAAGCAGCATTAAAGGACGGCTAAGACCGCTCTTACTAGCCAACACAGATTAGTCGCCCTTCCGGACGTGAATCGGTTGTTATGAGCTCCAACTCAGTGGTAGACAACAACACTCAAGAGAACCGTTTTCTAGCTTGCCCGGACAGCTACTGTGCAGCGGTGATGTAGCAGTTGCTCCGATATTTTGACCTGATAGAAGCGAGGGGATGGCAGTGTATGCGAGCTTACCCAACTACGCAACTACTACATGATGGATGCTCGGTGCTTGTGATCCCTCTGGACCCCCTCCCCCCGTGGTATGGTATTGTGTGTTGGAGTGCGATTACATTAGCTTTGTAGAAAACGGTCAAGCATGGTATCCGAGTCTTTCGAAGATCGTGCCTGATGAACTTCTCCTCAGATTGTTTTTCCTTTGATATTGTTTGCTTGCCGTCGACGATGGCTGTTCACAACTTCCCCTTGCCGTCTCCGGGTGCCTCGGACGATAACAACATAGATGCCCTTATACGAGAAATTTACTTACTTCAGCAAGCGGGGTTGGTGACTCAAGAGACGTCTGTCACCGGGTTGGTGAATCTTATCAGTATCTCTAACCCAGCCTTGGTACCTCCGTTACTGAGGGTTATCCGGGACCAGAATACGGCCATCGGTGAGGTCGACGACGGTGGAAGCAAGAAGAGTTTGGATCCCCCTACGACCGCTGTCGATTATTCTGTCGATGTTGTTCCTGAGAATATTGGTGGACCTGATCGTGGAGTCGGTCTCTCTCGTGCCGCCAGCCGCAGCGGAAGCTCAGAAGGCGGTGACTCTAATGCTGGTGGACACGCGAGTGCCGACCAGTCGTCCTGGACCAATGGTATGGAAAGAGTCGAAGTGGATGCCCTCTTGAATAATGATAGCGAGAGGAGGACCACCGTGATGATCAAGAAAATACCAAGGAGGTGAGTCGGCTTTGTGTTTCAAAGACCCTTCGAGTTCTCAACAGGTTCACCGTCTCGACTTTGCGAGATCTCATAGAAAAAGAATGCCCTGCCTTGCAAAATGGTGGGTATGACCTGTTGTACTTGCCCGTAGACACTGCTAAAGTAAGCCCCTTCCTATACGTTGTGCTTGTCGTCATGTGATGCCTCTCAGGTTGCCAATCGCGGGTATGCTTTTATCAACTTTACCACCCCACGGTACCTTCTCGTTTTCACACTTGTTTTTCAAGGCTATGAGTGGTTCCCGCAGAGGAAGCGTCGCACAGAGGGTCTCAATAGCACCAAAGCTTGTGAAATCTACTTCGCCCATATTCAGGGCAAGGAAGCCACGATTCGCTCGGTGGATCCTACTGGTTCCAAGCGGTCTAATTCTCCCAACTATGAGAGTATCGGCGACGATAAGGTGTGGATCCTTGGTTTCACCGATTCCCGAAAGAAGCGGGTCACCACTACCACAGCTACTAACACTACTACTACTTATCATTCATCTTCTTCTTATCCTACTCCGAGGCCACTCCGTCGCAACGGGGTTTTTAAGCCACATTATGCGCGTTGCTTGTCTAACGCGTCTACGTCTTCTAACACTACGCCCAGAGGAGATTCTCTTTCATCATCATCACTGCCGTTGCTGAATCGTGCTATCTCTTGTTCTTGCTCAAATCTGCGCCAGTCTCCGATGGTGGCTAGTGTTTCAGGATGCAATCGTCGTCCTCATCATGAAAATAATAATCATACTGCTGAATCCAGCAATAGTAGAGCCAGGGATTTTTGAATGTGTTTTTCGCCCAGTTATAGAGTGTTGCTTCAGTCTCGACTGAAAATAGAGCCCGTCTTATTTCTGTTCTCATTCTCTTTACTACTTATTGGAGCAAGCTCCCGCGCGTTGTCTCTCATCATACTACCACTTGAATCCTTTCGTTGACATGGTTGTTCATCAGGCTGTGCTCAATATCCTCGCTGTCCTACGTGGTACATCTGGGAGTGAAATCCAGATGATAACTTGTCTCCGATATATCGCCTGTTTGTTGCCGTTTTATCCAGATACTTGTCTACCTCCTATTATCACGGCTTCATCGTTGTTCAAGCTTCTAACAGCTGCCTGAAATTTCTCGCGAAAACAAGCGAGATTGTGTGGTTGTTAGTTTCGTGTGTATTTCTCGTTCTGCCTCGTATCACCATCGCCTTGTATGTATGAGAACCTGTATTGAAAGAATCGTTTTCCGCTGCTCCTACTTCTCCTTGGGCACTCATCTTTCCTTTACGGTGTTTCTCCTACTACTCTCTATACCTTTGCCTATCGTAACAACATTAATGTGTGAGCTTACCTTCTTTGCTGTCGGGATGTCGACAGCGTAAAAGGTCTTATCCATCATCATCATCATCGCGGCGCCTGAGGAGTTTCTACAGCTAGTCTTTGCTACAGTCATCGGCCATATCTTCTTTCCATTCCCCTCTCTGCGTCGCGTTCTGTTAAAGGTAGAGTTCTATGTGTACTAAGAACTTCCTGCCTTCAACTGTTCTCCGTCACATTCTCTAGGAGATCCCTGTCATACCTTTGGTCTCTCTCGCCCTGACCTGTACTGCTATAACAGACCAACAGAGACCTCTGAGGTTCTCGCTGTCTCAGGCGGTTCCTTTATTGTTTCCGCCCACTTCCCCTGTGGTTTGGGAAGACGAATGATAGTAATGAATAGTAATTTGTTGTAGTCTCGTGGCAGTAGAGGTGATTCTTTGATGTTGTGTTTGTAGTTTGCGGCTCGCTTGTTGATCAACGCGCTGTCTGTTACCAGGCTGTTATTCTCCCTGGCTCTATTCGCCTTCTGGGTTCCGCGTGCAGCCGAGCTTCCATCACACCCGCCGGCTGCTACCCTGAATGAGTTACTAACACTAGTCTTCTCTTGCTTTATATGCATCGAACGGAAGGCAGTCTCAGTTATCTCAGACAACGGTCGTGAGCCATACCGCATAGGAATCGGCCTGCCCGCTCGAGTTTCACGCACGACAGCCTGTTTACGCTGCAAATGGGTGATTAGCACGCTGTCATATCGTAAGGACTCCAACCGTCTAGACGAATGAAGTAACAACTCGAAGAACACAACACGTGCACTTCAACCAGACACTATTCAATAATAAACAACAAGCCCCGGTTGGAGCGATTAGAATTCAACTGCAAATGTCACAGGACATTCAAATATGACAGTTGTGGAAAAAATGTGCACGGAGGAGCCCTGGAGTCACAGCCGTTCTTGCATCTCCTCAAGGGAAGAAGATCGCTCGGGGAGTCCCGAAACGCCGCAACTGAAGCGCACCTGTACAACAATCTTGTCAGAGCTCGAGACCAAGACGGCTGCCTACCTCTTGCGTTAGGTCCGGTAATAGGCTCGGTCCTCGTGAACCCAGAGTGCTAAGACGGTTGCCTGTGTCATGCGAGCGTCGACCAGTGAGATATTCTTTGGTGGTGTAGCCCGTATACGCTAGCCACCTAGAGCACACGAGTGCACGCAGGTGGCCGAGACCGAGACAGGCTCACGTGTGATAGCATCCTAGAATGACACCGAGTAGCATGACGACTGCTGTTGGAATGGACACTAATGTAACGAGGAACTGAGAGGAGGATGGCCCGTGCTATTCAACACACGGAAATAATGGCATAGATGGCAAGTCAAAGTATACTGGGCTCTTCGGTCCGCCTTACGGTGACTGTATTGTCCGAAAGCGATGTTGTTGCACTCCGTTGCCCTGACATCCAGAGGGCCACACCAACCATCACAGAACCACCAAGGCAGAGAGACGCGTAGATGAACATGCTGAAGTACCTGCACTCGGCAGTGCTGTACGCGTGACAGACCAGACAACGTACAGATAGTTTCGCTGGCCAATGCAGTTGCCGACGAAGGGGCAATGATGATCGAACTGCAGCACGCAGTTGTTGCAGTCAGCACAGTGAGAAGCTCTCGGCGGTCGGACAACGCGACATGTTCGGCACCATTTGTAACTGAGTTTTAGAACGGAAATCTCCTTGACTCTCCACCGGGCTCACTGGGATGCTTATTACCCTTCATCAAGCTGTTCCTCCGTGAGTTCTTCTGGAGGAATTTGCCCTTGGAAGTCCAACAACCCCGTGTCGTTGCGCATGTAAATTAGATCCTCATACGATCGCGGACTAAGACCGAGTCGCTCCCGTGTGGCGGCTGAGGTCGACGACGCTATCTGAGGGGATACCAGTCACCACAGGGCCACTGCATAACCCCACAGATTGCCATCTCCGTTGGAGCTAAAGGCCGCGCAGCACGGTGAGCAGCGTTATGCAAGCAGGTGAAGCTTAGACTGTGTGTATCATCCACCAACTGCCATCACCAACAACGGAGCACCACCGACTCCGCGGCCCCAAGTCCGACATTTCCTCACTTTGGCACTGGATGTGAGATGGAACTTGCCAAAGGATTGCTCCGAGTTTCCTGACTTAGGTGTATCGGTAGAGGCCGGCTTGACAGTCGCTCGGCTGCTTTGATGCGGATCGACATCAAATCGCGAGGGCTCCTATCCAGCAACGTACCCAATTTAAGGGCGAAGCACAGAGAAGCGTGGACTCCACTTTGCTTCGATGAGTTCTAGTCGTACGTGGATGCCATGACTTGCTCCGAATTTGCATTTCTGAGATTGCAAATAACCGTACTAATAATAGTTATAATAACTCGCACGTGCACATAAACGTCGGCGGCAAATAGACTTCAGCAGTAAACGAGATCACAATTGACAGCTGCGCTAATACTCGAAAACTCTTTGCTTATTCCCATATTTCCATGTGTGTGGGACCCTTCCAGCAAACCCTGTAGTGACCTGTATCTCCCTCCTTGGTATGATGCCAGGATCCGTCATCGATGTCATAAGAAACATCGTACAGGTGAGGATAAGGAGTACTAGGTTGAGAAGGACCTAAGATGACAACAGCGGATTCTCATCCTTTAAAACGATTCTGAATTCGGCAAGGCCTTTCCTAGGGCGCGACCCAGTAGAGGCTCCCTTCGCTACAACGAAATCTCCATAGCCTCTGTCATCATCCTCCCACAGCGATGGTGCGACAGCAAAGAAGTACACGGATGCTGGTATCTGAAGTCTTGGATTTCTTTTGATACAAAAACGGGAAAATCCCCGGGCTATGACAGCGAGCGCGAAGTTGGCTGCAGTGGGGAATCTTTTAACATCGAAATAGGATATATCACATCGGAGATGCTTCACTACCCGCCAGGCCGACATCAACGGAACTGAGGCGGTGGGGACTCACCAGGACGAAGGTCCAAAGGCAAATGTTGAATCCGAGGTCGTCGCGAGGGCCCAGCATGATCCCGCCGCCGAAGTAGAAGCCTACCAACGAGAATGGGCCGGATGACGTGGAATGAGGAGTTTACGGTTCTTGCCAGGCCATAGCTTGTACAGCTGTACGCCTACTGTTGATAACAAACCTTCACCGACTCGCAGTCTGAAGGCAACCATTGATGTCAGTATATCGGAGTATTGTACTCTCCGCGTGGTAACGTATTTCCCACGGCCTATTAACGACTCGAAAGTTGCTTGCGTCCACACTAGATACCTGTCATCGCCCACCAGCTCCCTTCCAGAGGCCTCGAGCAGCTCGGACTCTTGGGAGACCTGCCTGGTAGGTTTGATAACGGTTGTTCGTGTGACTTGAGGGTCCTGCAAGCAGGCAACGTAGCCATCTGTTGACGGCATGAGTTATAATCAAATGTCAACTGAGGGCGTTTTCGACCGTCTCACAGTTACAGCCGAGCGGCTCACCGTCGAACAAGCTCTATCAGTGAACGCCGATCGCCCCTTACGACAATCGTAGTCCCTCTGAATCAGGTCCTGTCGAGACCCTTCCAACCCACGGCAAGGTGGAATAATGGTATCATAACGTTCCAAGAATCATTGATGCTCGACAGTATGTTAGTCAGCTTCACGACGAGACTCTCTCTTGTGCATGCGTGCTGCCACCGAGGTCGGTACGCGAACACTTGCTCTGACGCGAGCTTGCGATCTGTAGCGGCTCTTGCAACGTCGGCCTCGTGGACGAGAGGTTGAAACCTTTCCCTGGGCTAAAGTCGAACTGCGCTGTCATATCCAGACGTTTAGTTTTGTGGCGCGTGACGATTCGACGCGTCACGAGTTCACTTCCGTTTGATCATGCGCTTTAAGCGGGTGATCCTTGGATGTGCGATCTCGCTTCCGGTCCGACTCATCGATGGTGAAGGGATGCCAACTAAGCATGCCGATCTTAAGGAAGGCCCAGGAGCTAGAGTGGCCCTTGAGTGGGCTCCTATTGGTAACGATACCTGTGTTCTACCCGGACTGGCAGCATCATCGGTGGCGCCCTACTGCCGTTTGCCACTAAGTCAAACCTACTGCTCTCTACCACGCCCGAGAGAATACCAACCGAGGAAGGTTAGGTTCAATTCAAGTGTCAACGAAGACTGGGAAGACCATCACCGTGAAGTTGCCTCTCTCAAGGTTGTGAACATCACGACTAACAGCTCCGCCATCACAGTTGAGGTCGTTGGTCCACCAAGGAGGCTCTGGAACGATCCAATCAGGCAGCTCGTGTGCCACGATGAACTGATACTATTACTGCGAGGCTCCACCGCCCAGGCCGCGGTCACTTCTACTGGCAATCTGAGTTCTGATGGCCGATTTTGTTCCTACAGTCTGTCTTTGAGGGCGTTGCTGACTGGAAGATACTTCGTCGGTGTCTACGTTGGCTACCTCTACGGATTCAACCGCCTCTATCCGCGAGCCATGAAGGTGCCGGGAACCTTCAACACAGACTGCTGGCTGCATTTCCACAGCAATGAGGAGTTGCAAGATGTCTGGCCGATGAATCGGAAGACCATGGGGGACTTCCTCCTCAGCCCTGGACTCATCAGGGTGGACCTTGGTGATGATCTTGGCACTCCTCTCTTCGATTGCGAAGCTGACATCAACGGCATCTGGGTCCATCGACACCTGTGGCCTAGTCTACGCAAGTACTGTGAGAACTCCGACCAGGGAGGGAGCGAGGACCTGGACCCCCGGTACAACTACGTCTTCCTGTCTCGACGGGGTTATCGTCGTCTGGACCATCGCCAAGTCCTAGCACGCCACGGCATCAGTATGGCCCTAGTCGGGGACAGCACAATGGAGGACTACTTAGATCACTTGTTAGAGGACCCCAACCCGGACCATCGTCCCAAAGCATGCGGCCATAACCTGCAAACCCTGTTTTACGGGGATCCTGATAGCACTGACGGGGATGGGTGTGATATGACGCAGAGAAGCTCGAAATGGACGATCGCCTATCGTCGCTACTACGGTTCCTATCAGCATCATGAAGGGATGGTTGGTGTGTGCAGACGGATCAGCTACCCTTCTTCCTTTCATTGAGGAGGTTATCATGGACCTTCGCCTAAGCTCCCCCAACGTCATCTTCTTCGGTGAGAACTTCCACACGAGTAGCAAGGTGAGTCCTAGAGTGTACAGTGAGTTGGTGAGGCATGCGCTGGTGATGCTGCTCACCAACTTCCCGGATGCATTCGTTTTAGTAAAGCCAACATCGCCGTATCACTTTCTGAATCGTAATGGCGCGTTGCCGGACAGGCCCATGTTCATGGTGTCCTACTCGTATCACCAAATACTGCAGTACAATGAGGCCTTAGGTAGGGTGGTCGCTGAGCTTCAGGATAATTTTCCGAAGCATCGGCTGAAGCTGCTTCCATTGCAATGGGATGTACTCCTGCCGATACCCGAAGCCAGTCGGGATGGCCTGCATTGGCATCGATCTTTCTACCCGTGCGGTGTGCGGCCCGTCGATGGCAAATCATTCAGTTTTGCACAGGATCCTCACCTCGGGAACGCCTCCTGCGATAGAGAGCAGTGCGTGGATTTCCTAGAGGGATACACCAATGCCGCTAGCCATGCAGGACGGCCGTCAACCGGCGTTCACCTGCGCAACTTGGTTCCCGATGCCGGTGTAGAAACTATGATGCAGATCATGTTGAATGAAATTGATAGATTCTTTTCTAATGGTAGTGTCTAGGCGGTGAGTCTGTTGCGGTGAGTCATCATTCGGGGGAGGTTCGGGGTCCTGTATGCGACCCGGGCAGCAGGCCTTCCGATGGTCGAGCGATATTGGTGGCCTCCTTGACAGCCAGTGTCGACAAGATGTGGCCAACCCGGTCATCCCAGCCGAAGTTGTGAGTGGCGGAGGCGACGCCGTGGTCTCAGCAGGGTTCTTGTTACGATGTCATCTCCTCCGCCTGCTGAAGGAGCCGGAGTTAGCATCCCGGATATGGGAGGTCAGCAGCAAGAGCAGGCCACTGTTGCATTCAGTCCGGAACAAATGGGGGGCCTTCTGGGATCCGCTGTGGAAGGTCTTGGAGGGTTGGAAGGGGTGGCAGCCGGTCCGGGACTAGAGGTACTGATGGGTTGTGATGGGCGTCGTCGAAAGTCATACCAAGACCTCTTCACAGTCAAGCTCCGAGAGGTGTTCAAGGTTTAACACTCGAATTAGCATCGACATACGCGTTTTCCACGTTCGTTCTTCTGTTCACGCGCTCATGGGTCACTCATCGCAGGAGTAGTATAGGACGATTGGTCTGATGGTAAAAGTTCGAGTTATCTTGCGCATGGCAGTGCGTTCGATTCTTGGGTGCGATATTTCTAGGGGTTGACTATATTTGCTTCAGGCGGCTACTCTCGCTGCATTCGCTCAACTCAATAACCCAACCCAAGGCCAATCGCCTCTCCCTGCCGAGATGCTAGACGAGTCTCTAGAAGTACCCCTTCCGAAAAAACGTGGTCGACCGAAGGGAGCCAAGAAAGGGACAGGTCGGGGCCGAGAGAGGAAGGGCGTTGGTGCTGGAAAAAAGGTGGTTCAATTGCGTCCTCCCCAGTCACTTAAGCTGTAGTCCAGGCTTGTTCCGAATGCGGTACCATAAACCCATGCCGTCAAATGCAGTGTACTGAATGTGGTCATGAGATGACGCCCAAAGGAACGACCAAAAGGAGGCGTGAATCATCCGTGGTGAGAATGGTTCTACTATTAACTCTTAGCATTGGTTATTGCCCTTCTGTCTCAGCCAGCTGTCATCGGCGACCTTTCAGTAAGCCCCTTGGCAGTTGTTCCTCCTATCGGGGAGCCTGGTGGTGCACTGGTCGTCAAAGGAAAGGAGTCGGCGCCGCCTGGCTATCGGGTTGGTTAGCATCTGGCAAAAGCATTTCGCCCACGCACTGTGTTCAGCCTTGCGATGCATGCAATTCCCTGCAACCATCAGCGAGGAAGGTCTGTGCCAACTGCGGCGCCCCAATAATCCCCAAGTCCATGACATCTCGGTATTGGACGGCTCTCAGGAGTGCTCGTCCGAAACTGGTAAGTCGTCGTGGTTGCTGAACAATTCAGAGAAAGCCCCTTCGCTGCCTTAGCCGGAGCCCTTCGTACACCCGCCGGATCTTTTTCCTTCGTGGAGGACCAGCGGTACCAGCGGATTTGAAGTGAGCAGTCCCGGTTGTTCGGGGTCGTAGTTGGCCTCTGAAGACTTCATCGGAGACGGTGGCCCAAGTTATTGGCGATGTTGTTAGGACATCACAGCAGAAGACATCGCAAGCGCGGCGACTAAAGCGGTGTGCAGCGATGAGCCTCTCGAAGTTGTATTCGAACGCGTATCCGATCCGTCCGCTCCTAACACGGCTGCAGTACGTCCAGGGGAGGGGGTGTGGGTTGATGGTCAAGGGTGGATCATCAATGCAGGTAGGAGAGGTGATTCTCGTGAGGGATTCTGTGACCTTCGCTGACCCTCTATGACCTGCACTTGGCAGGGCGTTCTCAAGAGTTGATGTCTCTATCACCATCCTACGGAACGAGACCGATGGTCGTGGCGTTGGCTTCTCGGACTGAGTCCACCATTGAGGTAGCTGGGCTAGCAGCGAGGCCCTCGGTCGACTGTTGCTCGGTGTCTCTGACCAGTTGTGGCCGTTGGAGAAGGACAGAGTTCAGAAGGTCCGACGTCTGATCGTTGGCGGTGAGGTCGCTGACTTCCACTGGGTTGAATTCAGTGCGACCTCGGCAAGAGTCGGTGAGTATATTCCGCCCTACAGCCGCTGCCTGTATGTTGAACGACTCGTTAAGGTATCCTCTGTGTTCTATTCTGCGCTGGTTATGCCGCACTTTATGATGTTCCAAACTCGATACTGCATCCGTCCGGTCTGGAGAAAGCGGCTATGCTCAAGCTACGAGCTCATACGGAGATCAGGCCGACCAAGAAGTGCCTCGGCATCCATGCTATGCGCAACCGTGACAAGATCTGGATTCTGGCCGGGCTTGAGAGCGGTTCTGCCGCTATCTTCCGCGTTGATGAGGAAGCTGAAGGCAGCGACGGGTGAGGTCGAGTCTGGCCGCGGATGGTCCTTAAAGGCGGTTAGCATATCGGAAGCGTCAACTCCTTAGTAGACCTCCGCAGACGTTACCTCCGCGCTTAACTCGGTCAATGGCAACACTTTGCTGTCGAATGCATGTTTACCATTGTGGTTGGGTTCTCAGGAAAGTCCTAAGAAAGCCTTTATCCATACTAAGCTGCTCGGGTTCCGGCGAAGTGTCGCCCTTGCTAGCAGTGCAGTGGGCTCCAGTAGAGCCAGAGAGCGATGAAGCTCCAGAAATCTTCGCAGTGGCAACTCGTGAGTTTCGAACCCGGATCGTTGGGTTAGAAGCCCCACGCTCTGCCTTCTGATCAGAAAATGGCTCAGTGTGGGTAATGTCCACCTCGTGCCCCTATCCTCTGGCTACCGCTGCCTCCCCGGCCAAGTTCTGGGTGACCGATCTTTGCTGGTCTAGGATGGCTCCCGATGTGAGTTTGGATCATCTCCTTCGTTCTAGAAGTGAAATTATGCCCTCTCAGCACGTCTTCTTGGCGTGTCAACTGGCTCTGGCGATCGACGTCACCTGCCCTCCATCGGGCAGCTGGGATGTTAGACGCTGTGACTTGGCAGGCACTAACAGATCCCTCCTGCAGGTAGTAGGAGCGCAGGCTAGTCTGCTACTATTGTCTTCTTCTTCCTCAGTGTAAGTTCATGCGACCCGAGGTTAGGCAGGGTTACAACAGCCAAGCATGCAGTGCGTTGCAAACATCCTCTTACGCCCCATGGACATTCACGGGTTGGACGGACGGCTTCTTGATGGTCAGTAGCCCGGCTCTTCCTCATTGATGATTGGAGCTCATCATGGCAGGGCATCAACACTTCGGATGACCTGGTACGGTGGACACAGTACCTGATAGCACGGTACAGCTATACCGCTGTTGACGCCTCCAAGACATTGAGGTCACATATGAGCACTATGACTGGTAGCAGCAGCAGCAGGCTATGAATAGTGTAGAGGCTCTAAGTTTCTTTTATAGGAGCACATCCTCTTCGCTGAAGTCCAGCATCACAGACAGGCATTCTTCTCTGGTGGCAACGTACGAATCCATTGTGAACTACATAGGCCCATAACACGGCCGGTACGGAGACGGAAGGCGAGCATACTGAGGTAGGCCCTTCCTCGTGCCAACGCCCCACAACTGCGCCTTTCAGCGGAGGAGGGACCGTCAAGCCCATGCCTGGGGATCCCATCGCGGCTGTTTGTGTTCGAGCTGGACACTCTGAGTGAGCCTTCGCGTCTTCACTTCGCCCCATGAAGGAATCTTTTTTCAGGCCCACTGACCATGTAGTGGCTACGGCCTTGACGGGTGGCCTTGTAGTCATTCAAAGTACGAGTTACCTGGCTAAGGGGCCCCAAGCACCACGATCTAAACGTTGACTACCACCCCGCATCTGATCTGATAATGGCCGAAAAAAGAAAGAAGGTTGACTCCGCCACTGCTATACCATTCACACGTCGTTTATCATCATATTTATTTGAGAATCCTCAACGCCTCGTCGTACCACTACAAATGCTCTTGGAATTAGTTTCCATATCCCCGTTGTTGCGCTGAAAAGGTCGTTTTAAAACTGCAAATCATGCAGCGCTTCGCTTCGCCAGGAACGCTTCTAGCGCACGCCCTACGTCAGAAGTTGTGATCTTCTGATCTGGATTCTCGCTCTGCTAAGTGGCTCTCTAGCTCATAGTCAAAGGGGCCAATGCCCTCCTTCTGGTCGGGGACGAGTATAAGGCACAGTGAGCAAGCTTTTCAAAAAGGCTATGTGCTTTGTTCGCGCTGGACTAGAGAGGTGAACCGAGGTGCTTGAGTGCGCGCTTAACGTGTATAGCTGATATTTCTGTGCGAGTCGATTGTGTTAGTTGTGGTTTACTTGTTGACATGTGCTGTACACAGTTCTCAGTCTCTAACCTCGGTGCTTACCCCTTGGCGGAACCCTTCAGTCCCTATATACCGCCCTCGGTCAGGGTGCCTACCATGATGTCCGCCCAAGGCAAGGTCGTGCTCGGTGTTGTGTCTGTTGGAACCTGTAACTCTCCCTATTGTGGTCGTGGCTGCTGGTTTGCCAATTCTTCTCGAGGCTGTCGTGAAGGGCCCGACTGTAAAAGGTGTCACAACATGGACTGCGCGCTGCCTGCGGACGAAGAACGCAAAGCCAATCGAAAGGCCAAGTCCCGTCAGCGCCCTTCTAAGAAGAAGCGTGCTAAGTTGGCCTTGGCATACGCTCGTGCCACTGAGAAGGGCGAGCGTCCGGTGAAACCCCCTATGAACAGGCAATACCTGGCAGCCATGAAGAGGCTTGAGACGCTCAGGAGGTCCGAAATAGCCACCCCCTGTGCTCTTCAGTCACCTACCGGCTCCCCTCAAGATTACGGTGCAGTCTATCGTGATCTCTTGTCGGAGTGTTTGCTGTCCGAGCCTCCATCCTCGCCGTCGATTTTGGGTACCGCTCGTTACCCTTCCTGCAGCCCAAACAAGGGCTACTTGTCACCGGCGAGCTCTGACGCTTCCTCGTTCGATGGGTCTACTTATAGCGGCAGTACTACCGTCGACCATATTGGTCGTGAGGGTGCTTTGGACGGCCTACTCGGCAGTCCGCCCCCTCCGGTTATTCCGAGGTCTGCTGCTTCTCCTGGCTATCCGCTGCCGTTAGCCGCGAGTGTTCCCATCGTGAATGGTGCTAACGACATGTGTGTACCGTGGCTGGGGTCGTTTGGCCATCTTTCTGAAGACGAGTTGGAGCTGGAGCTTTTACTACAGGAGACCCTCTCCGCTGCTTGTCAACAGGTGTAAAATCAACAGAGTGACGTGTGTGTGTTCTGCTGGTCATGATGATCATTCAACTGGCTTTCGAAGCAGCTTCCGCGCATAGTGTGGTTCTAGCTGCTCTCTTCTGTCATTTCCCTGTGACCATCTCCCCTCTTTTTTATGTCCCTCGGTCGTGCTACGACGGGTGGACTGGGGGAGCCGACTAGTTGTTTCTTTTTCGTCTGAAAGGCGTTAGGTATCCCTAGAGGTATTTCGACGTAAGCCCTACGGTTATATTATTACACACCGTAGATTGCCATTATCCCCAGCTGTTAATCAGCCGCCTTATTTCGCCTTCAAGACTTTCACTACTAATACTACTGTTCTCTGTCTCGGTTATAGTCGCGGTTTGATTCCGCTGAAGAGCCGCCAACACTGTCTGTCTAGTAGCCATATGCCTGGTTCGGCACTGAGCTACTCAGCATTTACCATCTCGGTATGTCTTATTCTTGTTTTCCTTCATATCTGCCCTTATGTCTGTTTGTATTCGCTCCGTCTACTCTACGCTCCCCTTCTCACTTTGACCCTGCAACTCGTTGATAGCTATCTCAAATCTTGGCCTTGCAATAGCCCGGTTGACATGGTCCTCAACGCGGTCGTTGGCACGTAAGCGTGGGCCCTCAGTCGCTGTAATGGTGGCTCTGGGAGACCGTAAAAGTGCGTGTTGAAGTCAGTAGGGAGAATCGTATTTTCTGCATCTCTTGCAAGCCCTGTTGGTGTCCTTGCGGTTACTACGGGGCTGCCTCTTGTTGTTGATTGTTGTTTAGTCTGTCTAGCTTATCCATTGCGGGTGGCACTCTCCACCCTATAAAAACTCACTTAGCTGCTGCTGTTCCCTAACGACCGGAGTAATAGTTGAATTCACTCAATTCGTCGGAGCCACTGGTAGGGTAACCAGCTTGAAGAACGGTGCGTGGTGGAGGCTCCAGTGCGATTCAGATACACTGCGTGAGGCGCAGTTATATAGTTAGTCGTTTCCCTCTTGATCGTGGCCTTGTGTAGTCTAGTGGTGATGGGGCCCATGGTTATAGTGAGCACGGTGGCTCCGGAGGGCACTTGACCCTTTACAAAGTGGCGATAGCGTTGGCGACAGTATTGTGGCTTGGATATGGCACTTCCTTTCGTACGACGACTAGAGCGGGAAATCGACGAGATCAACGATCGAGGGGCTGCAGATGGTGAGAGCTGAGAGCCTTGTGCTATCGGGCACACTGATGGCCGACCCGTGATGAGCAGCAGCACCTTAGCTTTGGCACTCGTGCTGCTGAGTCGGTGAGTCGGTTTTTCTCTGAAGGTCTTTATCTCGATCCATCGATCTCTGAGTGGCCTCCATCGAGCTCATCAGAGAGCAGCGGTGCTTCATCTGGTAGCCGCCATTCGAAGAATGTCGCAGTAGTCGGCCTGACGATGCACGGTGCAAAGGGCAGCCTTTATGAAGGAGAGTCCTTCAAGTTGCGGTAGTATCAACACGGACTTTCCGCGATCACCTGCCAGGTCATCATGCACAGGTTCAAGTTTTTCCTCGGACTATCCGTTCGACTCCCCTGAAGTCGTGTTCGTA
>JABANP010000336.1:0-57109 GCA_013115135.1 Perkinsus olseni | reverse complement strand
CCCGACCGCCATCAACGACGATACCTGAACTACCCAGCATCCTCGAATGAAGCTTTCCTTATACATCGTGTTGTACATGGTACATTCGCCACGTCTCTCAGCACAAAGGGCGCCGGCTGTCAAGCCAATTCTGTAGTGATGGTCGAGACTCTTCCAGCAGCATCCTCACAGTAGGGCTAGTCCCGCTGCTCACCTGGTCGTGCATGAGGGAAATCAACGGAGACACCACCACAGTCATCTTCTTATCGGCAGCAGTAGCAGCCTGAGTGCCTGGCCGAAGGGATGCCGACTGATGGTGACCAAGCAGCTCACCCATGACGATCGCCGGCAGCTGATAGACCAGACTTTTACCGCTGCCAGTCGGTGCGACCATCACAGCATCAGCGCCACTCATGAGGGCGTTCAGGATGCTCAGTTGGTTCTCACGGAAGTCCGTAACGCCGAAGAACCTGTCAAGTATTATTTGCCCACGGCACGCCAGAACAGTCAGAACAAAGGAAACGCATCCGTTCCCCACTCCTTAGCAGCAACACGGAGCTTGGCGTCCCAGGGGTAACCAGAGTCGCTCCATTCGGGTGAGGATGGAGACGAAGTGGACCTCAGCTCCGATGAACGTAGACTTGCTAGTTTGTACCGAAGCACCTACCAGAGCAGCGTATAACCATCCGGCGGCCCTAGACGGCACTATGTGATAGCCATTATTAGAGACACGGCGTGAGGAGGAATGCGACGAGTGATGACGATGACAATATCGTACCGTGTGCAACACGATGTAAAAGGGAAGCTTTATCGACGACTAGAACTGATGATAGTTTCGAACTCACGTCCCTCCTGGCACGCAGCTCATCCATCGCTATTTCGATCGACTGCAGCTCCTCCTCGACGGCTGATACACCCTCATCATGCTCATCGTCATCGTCGAGGTCTACCACCACCTTGGCCGGCATGTCGGAAAGGGTGTTGCAAACCCCTAGAGCGTGAGCAGCGTGGACTTCACCCCCCAGCCGCTGGGGCCCCAGCCGCCTGGACTCTCCCCAACAACAACAGTATGTGATTGGAAGCCGCTGAATTCAAGAATTGCCTCGGTCGTGGATGCCCAGAAGCATACCAATGAAGCGCGAGTGAATCGTCTCCTTGTTGAGAGGTATTCGCAATTCCGTTGTGCCTCGACGAGACAGTCATGGTCTCTCCACTGAGTGGAGTCCATTCCCTTTCTTACTGTAGACGAAACACAACAATCGCCACGCTCGTTGACCATCGGAGATGCCGTCCTTAAACTTTCGAATTTTCAGTCTAACGAAATAACGTCTTCCGATATGATTCGCGATGAACCCTCTCGTGTTAACGGGTTTTGTTGTGATGAAGCGGGTGGTCGAGATGGTATAGAGAGAAAACTCGCAGTCTAGTCTGTCTCCTCTGTGCCATCTTTCATAAGTTCCCTCTATACCACTTACCCCGCGTTGCGATGTAATCCAGGTCCTCCCTACTGTACCACTCTCTCATACAACAACAACGCCGACCAAGGAACATCCCGCTGGCTCGTCTATCTCGCCTTCCTGTCCTGGAAGTTTATAAGATTTGTGAGGTCTGCCCAATCTTGACATTCTCTTCGGGCCTCCTCACGGGAGTCTGCCCCTATCGGTCCAGCTGCCCGCCGTTTACGACTAGTCCCTGTGAGATTCGAACCTACCGCTCTTGCAGCAGCACTCCCGCTAACGTCGGTAAAGCTTTGATGATGAGCCCTATCCTATTTGATATTGCTATGGAGGAGGAAAGAGCCCGCACCTAAGTGACAAGGGAAGGCTCTAGTGTACGACGCAAGGTAACAGTAGCAGCGGTAACTGTAGCACAGCCAGATTGAATACAGCTGTTAGACTATGATCATCGCTGCACTTACCTCTATTGCTACTGGGCTGTATCGGTATGCTATCGTGGCGCACTGTGATGAGTTATAGTTTCCATCGCAACTCCCCATAATAGAGCAACTCGAAGAATAGAATTATATACTCAACTTGGTGGTAGTATGATGAACAATGAGAATATGTAACGCAGCTAAGTCTCGCAAGTCTGGCGTTAAACATTCCCCGAGTTCTACCTACCCCGACTGAACACATCGCTATCAAGCTCATGAGGAAAAATAAACTTGTGAGATTATCACCGCATGTCCGATTCGGCACAATCCGATGTATCCTGACATGCTTTTCAAGAATTGAACACTGAGTTGGGTGAGATGATGGACATTGCTCGGGCCGAGCTGAATAAGCACGCGAAGCGACAAGTGGCGAACAGCCGATGCGATACTAAAGAGACGCCTATTGTTGGCTAGATAATCTCGCTACACCCTGTAGGTCATACGACTTTTGCAACAAGAAAAACGACGACAAAAATGACGACGCCCGACAAGAATTTCTGACAACGGGGAATATTATCCAGAAAAAGAGAGATGTATAGCGATAACAATGATGCGAGACTTCGGAGGGAAGATAGTGGTTTCATAGAGCAACGGACTTGGTGAATCCTATGTGAGTTTTGTTCACCGAAAAGTAGTTGCCGATGAGCGCGGGCAAGCCTAGATACCAAAACTTGCCGAAATCCAAGGCTAGCACACACTGGCCATCCTTGAGTTGTCCTCTCAGGGCCATCGGAGATATCTTCAGAGGAACCTTCCTGCCATTCAAGCCCTTGAGGTAGAAGGTGATAGATGGCAAGTAGGGAATATCTTCACAGGCGACCTTAAAGAAGCCAGACTCCTCCTTCATCTCGACGGGTCTGATTCCAGCACCCCCAAGCAGCTTGAGCACTGTCTGCTTCTGAGACACCGGTATATGTATAAAACTCGAGCCAGTGGCCAAGAAAACTGCAGTGTTGACTTTAATCTCATCCACACAGTCATCCCCGACGAGCACGCTGAGCATGTCGATCGCTGGAGGACCCAGGCCACTTTCCCAAGTAGAGACGTATCTTTAGAGGGCCGTCCTGTTTACTAGGATCTTCTTCGCCAGGGATGAACTCTCCAGTGAGCTTGTGCGCATCAACATACAATGCATACGACTTGCTGATTCCCAGTTTGGCAAGCTGGTCCATGAAAGGTGGGTATCGTTCAGACTCGTAGTCCTTCAAGGAAATGCCCAGAGACGCCCAAGGACCTTTCTGTGGGAGACATCATCAACCCGAACTTGAACACTATCTCTGCCGAACCGTTACGCACCGAAGCAGTAGCGGGGAATACCGTTATCTCTCTGCCATCGTAGAGCTTGAAGTTGGTTAGCACGCTCGGCGGACAAGGCTTGACGCGGCATGAATAGCAACCATAGACGAGGTCCTTGCAGCCGCCTGGCTTGACCTTCTCATACTCGGTCTTCGACACCAAGAACATTCGATTGGAGCCAGTATCGACAATAGGCTTGACGTGATCAAAGGATTCGCCAAGATCAGTCAGGAGCAGATTAAACTGCCTATCACCCTCGGGCTTCTTGACAAAGATGCGTTGCCCTTTGGGCTCCTGCTCACCACGCGATGTGACGAATAGGAGTAGCAAGCACAAGAGAGGAGAATGGCTTATGATCATCATTAGGAAAGATGATTAACTTGCTGCAACAGGTATGACAAGAATCTCATACAGGTAGGAACGGAATAGCAGTTGGAGTGGCATTGCCACTGTGGCACGGATAGCCTCGAGATTCACCGAACGCAGGAATTGTCGTTCACTAGCATGACTGGGAATGCACGCGGGGACGAATGATCGCACAGCAAATAGCAGCATTGCGAGATACGATCGTGGCCAGTCATTGTGAGTTATGGATTGATAAGCGATAACGTAAGCAGAAGGCAGCCCAGTAGATAACGTAAGCCGTCCCACTGTAAGCGACGCTTACAGTGGGTTATCTCTAGGGACGAGAGCTTATTGATTGCCGCGCTGTGAAAGCTGCTGGTCGCGGAGTCCGACAGCGCACAGCATTTGCTCTGTGCGCCTTAGGACTTTTCGAGCTCTTAGTTTGTGCGGCGTCCGATCGTCCTGTCGTAAAGAAGTGTAGAGGTACTCGTGGCACAACCCAAAGATCTAGCCGACTACTGATGGAGAGCATTTGATCCGATAGTGAGACGAATGCCGAGGTAAATTCCGGAGGGTTGTATTGACGGTGAAACCGGGAGGAAAGAGGACAAGATTTGTGTGCTAGCGACATTGGCCAGAGCGCTAGCGTTGACGGATGCAGCTTCACGTACAAATACTGTTGTCGAGGTGTAACGTCCTAGTACTAGGCAAGTACCGTGGTACTTCGACGAAAGGGAGGCGGTTTTGCGAGACGCGTGAACCGATGCCACCTTTCGCCTGTCAGTTTGTCATCATGTTTCCTTGGTAGCGATTTGAGCGGCTTGGCCGGTGCTAGTGTCGTCGTGGTCACCATTACCCCTATGGGGCGCTGGGTCTGTAAGACACCCCTTGACTTGGACACTATCCCTTCCTCTCGGAAACAGTTGGCTTCGTGCAAGATGTCGTTATCATGTCGTTAAATGATGTGAGTCCCGCAGGAGAGGTAATCGCCCGGAAAGGGACGAAGATTGTGTGTGGTTTGCAGTTCCACCTCATCGAGGGACTTTCTGTCAAAATTCCACAATCATGAGTCAACACAGCCGCACGGTATGTTATCTCAATGTTACCGCGAATACATTGAGGCGCCGGGACTTGCCTCAATAGGTACCTTAGGTTCCAGTAAGTACCGTTGTATATGGTTATCATCTAACGATGGTTCATCGCTACTGAGAGTGGTCTATCGCGGCACGGAAAGGTCGGAAACCGCCAGCTACGGTTGGTGTTTGGTGAACGCCAAAGATGGCATCATTGACCTTCCTAATTTTTTTTATGTAAAATGGTTTTATTGTGGTATGATGTAACGGGTGTGTATGGCTTGCGTAGGGCCCTGATTCTGCCACTCCTACTGGTATCCCTCACCCTCCCTCAACACCACAGCCGTCTCCTGAGAAAACAGTATGAAAAGAACTCGCTGCAATTCCGTCGCAAAACTATCCCTCACGGCGGAGCCCCTTGATGCGTCCTCATCCGCCCGTCGCTGAGGAGGGCGTTACAGATAGAACACGTCAGCAAGGCGCCCAGGACGTCCATCACAACCTACGATGAGCAAACTTCCGATAGTGAATACCGTCATGGACTATTATGCCGTTGTTTTGATCGATGAGTATTACTCATAGAGTAACCATACGACTGTACCATTTCCCGAGCAAATAAAATGTTTTTCCGTTTGATTTAATCGATTTTGGTCCACTTTCGGTATCTAAATCATTCTGCTACTACGACCTCTTTCCTGCAACTTGAACACATACTCTGAGGTCATGAAACATGGGAGAACACTGAAGCTGGTGATGCTCGCGAACGAGAACAATACTTTAACGATTCGAATTGGAGGAACGCTGTTACGTGCGAATATTGCGCCTTAGAAATCCGACGCCATTGGCGTTGATCAGATTAAGGCAGACGCTACGGGATGAAAATTTCATGATGAGGCGCGCAATGAACAACGGAGATGCGCGCAGCTTCGGGCGCTCGCTTCAATCTGGAAACTACTGAAAATTTCCAATTTGATTGAAAGTAATATTTAATTTGCGCGACATGAGTCCTTTACATTCGCTAAAGTGTCGAAAGTGGATGAGAACTTTTTTAAGATAAAACTCGGTTTCCCATGCCCTTTCAGATCAAACGAAAAAAGTAATTTATTTGATCGGGAAATGGTGGAGCCCTATGCGTTCACCCCGTCGCGTGGTGGTGATTCATCTGTCTTTGGGGAGGGCAGCGAACCACCGCTCCCTAGAAACATGTGTCGGTCGCGAGAGACCATGGAATCCGCCTAACGATACAGTAAAATATGTACCCTATATCCCAGCTTTGCAAGCTGGAAAGCTTCTAGCAGCTTCCCAAAGTTTCTAACAGTTCTACGGCCCCGAACACACAAGGCGGGGCTCCTAAGCCAACCGTGAGCCTGTTGGCCTAGTGTTACTTGTGACTACCCAAAACGTTTCATACAACGGTATCCCTCGGCTCGTGGACATGGATGATGGAGTGCTCGACCGGATCGAGATCCCGCGTATTTCGATCCGGCGGCAGTCCGACAACCCTTGGCAATACTAGTAGCTCTTCAACAGACTCCAGGAGATGCACAACGACGACGACATGAGCAGTTGTGCATGATAACTTATTTCTGGCTGACCTGTATAGCGGCGCCTGCATGAGCGGGGTCACAGCCAAATCGTTGCAGTAGGAGGGGTAGGAGGGTCCCCAGGAGAACTGACGTCAATACGATGATCACCATCGAGAAGGAGATGGCGATGGACTCTATCTGAGATCGACAGTGTCATCGCTGGACCAGAAGCTCATACCAACTCTTCCCCAACTCACCCATGTGACCTGCTCGCCATCATTGATAGGGATCACTAACGTCCTCACGGCGCTGGCAACTCCCAGTAAAGCAGCCATGCCCAGCGCTATACCGACCTCCCGAACCACGGACCTCACAATCGATGAGGTCCCCTGCAGGCCAAGAGCTATCCGACGTACCTGAACTCCACCAAATCTGATTGGTGGCTCAGAAGTAAATGTAAGACAAAGAGGAACCCTATGGTCTGGATGAGTGAAGGAGAGAAGAACTGACTACAAGAGCGAACGCCTTGAGGAGAGGACCGAACGAGGGACGAGTATTACCACCAGAACGGCGCTCTGACTACCGGCATTGCCACCCGCGCCGACCAGCATAGTGAGGAAGTAGACGATAACAGGATGAGTGGTGAGTAGGGTGCTGTAGGAGGAGAGCACGAA
This sequence comes from Perkinsus olseni, assembly GCA_013115135.1. NCBI lineage: Eukaryota > Perkinsozoa > Perkinsida > Perkinsidae > Perkinsus > Perkinsus olseni. The sequence continues at coordinate 50,283 of JABANP010000336.1, read as the reverse complement.
TGATGATAATGACTGTAGTAATAGTAGACCCAATAGCCATACTATCCTATGGCGGTAGCTGTGTAGACCACCACCGGCCGCATCAACAACCTGAGACACACCCATGATGGGACCAAGAGGAGATCTAGCGATACGCTTCGAAAGCCCTCATCGTCCCCACAGATTCCACTCGGAAAACTACGTTATTGTACATCGACTAGGACCCTTCCGCGTGGCGAGCCGCTACCCAAACAAGCCGGCCCGCGGTCAACTGAGTCTACAGAGAACCGTGGGCCGTCTTTTCCGCGAAATACAGAGCACCACCCCAACCGACTCGATAGTGGCTGAGGGAATGTCCCTCCTCCTCGTCGTCATCGTCATCATCATCGACAGAAGCATCCTCCGACCACCGATGGTCTTCCCTACGCCGCAGCATTGCGACCTCTCTGAAGTACAAAACGACTTTTCAAATCCCCTTTCAAAATAGTAGAACATGACAATTTTTTAGAGTACTCGGATCCCAGTACGGCCTAGGTCAAGGTTCTATTATTTTGTAAGGGGATTTATGAACGAGCTGTGGAAGATCAATTAAACGCGCAGAGATTCGAACCCTGGACTTCCTCCATGACGGACTAAGACCTTAACCAATCGAACCAACGAGAGTTGGAAAATTGTCGCCCTATTCCATCCGCGTCCTATTACTTGCGTAGGCGTATTATCTCCTCTTCCTGCCTCGATATCATCTCCATGCTCTCCTCGTGCCGACTAGCCATCCCAAAGACACCAAAAACTACTCAAGTCCAACTCATTCTAATACACCTGGGAAAGTAGCATAAAATTCCATGAACTCATCCCCAACTAGATTCTGCCCTGGAGGAAGTTCAAGTCGCATCAAAAGCTTCTCACACAAGGTGGCGGTTCAAACTTCTCTCCCTCAGTCATGACGCTACTGCCGTAACGGCAGTGCCGTCCACACAGCAAGACTTTCGTTTCCAACCGGACCATCACCCTTTCGCTTCGCTCCGCTAAGATTCCGCCCAACTTCCACCGAACCCAACAGTCATCCACAGGAAGCATGATAATGAAACATGATAAACTGGATCGGACTAATTACCCTCCGGCGGCATTTTGAGTTTTGATTCTGCTGATCTCAGCCCTGATCTCCTCAAGCCTCGTCCAGATCTCCTTTTCACGCTCCGAACGAAGCACAACTCCGCCTCTGTCGCCCTCCACAGTTGTGATGGTATCTTTTATTCTGTTTTTACCGCGGATGAACCTCCTCCAACGATACAGCACTAACACTGCGAGAGTTTCCTGAGGAGCCAATGGTCAGTGAAAATCGGCAGCCACGAAGCGCAGCACATCACCACCATCCCTACGAATATTCTGTCACTGTTTTTGAGTGGAAACGGAATTATACACCTCCGACTTGGTAGATTAGGCGACCTCAGGTGAAGAGTTTATCAATGGCCTCAACCAACCAAACAGACGAACGAATAAAATTCTGTTTCATCAGCTCTAAGTTAGATTGTCTAGCACGACTACCAGTAATAGAGTGCTCGACTCCCAGTCCCATGCACCACCAATGGGAGCCATCGAGGACTGGTAAGTGAGGAGATAGCCCTGTTCGCTTCTACCACTGAGCTAAGTATTTATATAAACATTAGTACCAACATCACATCCCGAAACCAGTCTCTAATACACCTAGTATTCCACCCTTAGCATGATAGAAGTGGTTGCGTCACAGTGAGATCTACTATCATAGCTACAAGCTCACTATCGCCGAGAGTACTTTTCTCACCTGTCGCCTTCTCCTCCAGTTCTCCATCGCAATTACCATACCACACATCCCCCACTTCAATAGACAATACTGCGCCCTGTCCACCAGTAGTCCTACAGCCCTGCGTAGTTCACGCACTCTCCCTCGCCACGCTAGAAGGCATCTGTGCCGAAGCCTTCGGTGACGCCGCTCGGCCGCAGCGTCCAAGGCGGCGCTCAAGTACTGCTGACGATTACAGCAAGCCACCCAACGGGAGAGGTACCTCCTCCTCAGACGAACCTGAGAGGGCGTATCTTAGGTTGATGCGAGGAAGATGCAAGTAAACTATACTGTTGCACTAATCCGCATATCTCAACACTGATAGTTGATACTTTATTAAACCCGTTATTGTTCACAAAAGATACTACCGGCTAGATACAGCTATGAGGCATATTCAACAAGACCTCCGCCGCCGAGCTTTCACTCAGCACTACCCATCTCAGTCCGTACCCGAGTACACCGAGTAGCATGAACCCTATCGACCTTACCTCAATAGTCGCCAGCAACCGTCGTACCGCACCTCGCCCAATTTTCCGAGAGACAACCCGATCGCGATACTTTCTCAAGTACGATCGCATCAGTGCAGAACGGAGGAACTCGTCGGCTCGGTGCTGCAATGCATTTACACAATGCCGATGATGAACGTAAGATACCTGCAACCACCATCTCAAATCGATCACCCGGGCGCGCGCTTCTCACCCACTGCTGCCAGACATCTCTACATAGACCATCAGCCCAGTGGAAGAGTGCCGTGGAGTTATTATAGCGGATAAGCAAACTCTGCTCAACCGCCGCTTTCAAGGCGATGAACATCCTGAGGAGAGCAAAGAAGAAATTACCAAATTATGATGCCACGTTATGATCATGACGAGGAGAATTGAGTGTCAATTCTGTGATGCATGAAGGCTGACGATCATTCAACACAATATTACTAACACTAAGTATTTATTATCAAGTTGAAAATTTTCACCACTGCAATCTACTGCTGTATCTTTATTCACAGTTTTATACTGTGACGGCGACTTGCCACTGGGCGCTGGTATTGCAAGGCGCATGGCCAATGCACCTTAGCTGTCCCATTAATGTCGAGCAACCGCCGAGCTGGGCTAGTTCCGACTGAGTCTTACTACTACACCCTCCTCCCCACCGACCTTCCCAGCGTCCTCCTGCGGCGCTCGTCCATCCACCTGTCCACCAGTCGTCGCCGCTCCATCGCCCTCCCAACCCCAATACACCATTTCCTCCACTGTACTAGTGTTTGGTATCGTTGGGCTACTCCCACCACGAGACGCTTCAGGTGGTTGTAGTAGAGAAAATCCACCCTCCAAGTTTGGAAGGCGGAGCGAAGCAGCTTTTTATCTTGAGAACTGCATAACGTAGACGATTTCTCCTGCCATATCTGTCACGGAGCAACCGATCCAGTTGCAATGAGAATGACAATCTTCTCAAGGGAGAAAAAAGGCTTGCTATGTGAATGATATTGAAGAACTAATTCCATATCACACAAGCCACTTTATCGTCATTCGTAAAGACGGTGATAGACCTACTTGGTATGCACGAGTACCACTCCATCACCAACTCAATATAACGGACCCCCTTCAGTCTCCTATGCTCCATGGACTGAGACCACCGGCAGTGGACCACTGCCGGTGGTCTCAGTAGAGCATTCTAGAGGAGAAGGCTCCCTCGATATATAATTTCAACATACTGGTTGGTATAACACTAAGGTCGATTACGCCCTTCTCAATATTTTGAAATCTTATCGCCCCCCCTCCCCCCGACCGACTACCTTCCATTGCTGCTTCCTCCTCTCCATCCATCTCCTCCACCTCCACAGCCCCGCTGCAGTCCGCAGCCTCATCACCCTCACGCGAGCCTCGCGTATCTTCCTACGGTCGACCTGCTTCCTCCTCAGTAGAAGTACCATGCCCTTCCAACCCTTCGTTAACAACCCCATCCAATGGCAATTCACAGCCATCAGCCAACGCCCGTTCTCCTGCCTCAGAATTGGTCTCACATCACACATCCATTTGAGCCACCATTTTCTGAGTAATCCTCGCTTCAACCTAAGATACGCCTCCGCTCGACCCCACCTGTGGCGCTCCACGCATTGCCGGAACCCCCCAATGCAACGACCCAGTACCATCCTGACGTACTGCCCATCGGCCTCCCTCCTTCGAACCCTCCAGAATTTTTTATCCGCGACAAAATCGATCAGCCGATCGATACAGCGCCGTTTCAACCGGAAATCCCGCAACCTCATAAAATCGCGAACCCGACAGAGATCGTGCCATCCATAAAAATTTGTCCGCATTATTCTGTCAGCAAAATTCCGAAAGATTTTCCTCAGCCTTCGTCGCTCGATTTTCCCTAATTTCCTTTCCTCCACCCATTGCTTCATAGCCCGCCTTCTCAAAGACACCGCAGCGAACCGTCGCGCGCCTTCCCACAACATCCTCAAACGACACCACGAAAGAAGCACGCTCAACCTCAAAATATCAGCCCGCATAGCCCGACATTCTTCGCCATTCCGAGCGGCCCTCCTCAGATCTCCACAGTGAATGAGCCAACCCTTGAAGCAGCGACGCAACCTCACACGATCGACCTCCCACGGCACGCTGAGAACCCTCCTGCGCCACGTTGAGAAAACCGTAAGAATGCAAGATTGCCGAACCAACTGTACCCATTTCCTCCAAACCATTCCTTCCAACCTCTCACAGAGGAATCTTCGAGCTGCCATCTCCTTCCTACTGGCCACCGCCCATTCGTAACAAGTCGATCGTTTCACCCGCGCCGAAACCCGCATGTCCAAAATCACTCGGGCGTCCTCCGCCCGAATTCTTCCCCGATTGAACTCCAGCCATCCCGCCAAAGCCCGTCTCATTAAAGTCAGTCCAAGCCGCTTGTCGATCCTTCTCCGCGTCCAACTTCTCCAATCGATCACCAGGGCGCACGCTTTTGCACATATCACACTCTGCAGGGCCTCTCTTCGACGCCTGGCCATATCAGCCCTCCGCTGTAATGCTGTGATGCCGCGCCTCAGACGAAGCCTGTGGTTGAGCTCGGTGATCCGGGCGCGTATCTTAGCTCGATCCTTGACTATGGCACGCCAGTCGTAAAAGAAACTACGACGGACACCAGTAGAGTGCAGTAAAGCAAGCCGAGTACGAAGGTGTCGAAGACGAGTACGGCGAGAGGTGTACCTAGGAGATGGACCGGTCCAACAGTCGAGAGGGGAAAATTGGCGCGCACGAGTGTTGTACAGAGAGAAGCAAAGAATTGCAAAGCCTGCACCAAAATTGGTCCGTGGTTTGTTACGTTTGAGATGGTATGAGAAGGTTCCATCTGGCTGCTCTACTCCTAGGGAGTCAGCCCTTGACACTATCGAAAGGTAAACCACCAGTCACTCCAACGCAGGTTATCCAGACTTTGCAGGTTGGTGACACAATGGGAAGATTTGTAACAAAATCTTGGTATCAACACGCGTCCTCACGGCTTCTACTAACGAGGATCTTACGCCTGCCTCCCAGCTGTGAGGCGCGGCATCCACTCACCACTGCAACGCGGCCATACTCCTCGTTAAGAGGCTCCTTCTATTGTACGCCTCAGCACGGTTAGCTCGAAGCCTTTCCATCCGACCACGATACACCGCAGACACCCACGCCGAGAATGTCGCGGATACAACCAAGTGCCGCCGTCTTGACGACATCTAAACCACCAGCAATCGCTGTCCGGCTAGAAGTTCCATGCGCTGCGCTGATGATGCTCATCCGCTCCCTCACAGTAGCAGCGAAAGTTGAAGGAGTCGAGCATAGGTCGAAGGAGGAGGCCGGCAGGCAGGCAGGTACGATTATGTAAATTAGGCATTACGATTGGTACTTATTTACACCAAGACACCTATACATCAGAATGGGGGGCTGTTTCAGCTATTATTTATTAGATATTTCCGCGGATTAGAAATGCGTTAATACTCCGCTAACCTTATTCTCCCCACAAGTATCTCAGACTGAAACAGTCCACCACCCTACTTTGTCAATGAACTCTTTACGTTTGCTCCGTAGCTCACGCATGGCAGCACTTTGACAGTAACCATACCACTCCATCACCACTTCTTGCTTCATCCTGAACCTCAGCCTCGCTGACACGACAATCCTACATCAACATGGTCAGCACGATGAATAACAGCGTCACGCGCCACGAAATTACCTGTTCCTCCACAGGATTCTCCTGTGACTAACATACCCTCGCCACCCCCTCAGCGCCGCCCTCACCAAAGCCCCTTTCTTCACGCTCGACTGGTCGCACCGCTGTCGTCTCGCAATTATCAAAATCCACAAGGCTAACACGTCCGAATCGCGAAAAGACCAACCCCCGTCCAGTATTCTAGAATTTATCTTCTACACGTGAATTGCGGCACCAGAATCGATTCTGAGCCTCAGAATTGGTGTATTGAATACCGCGTCCCCCCCCCACCCCCGATTCCCCACCGCTCTAGGATTTCAATAGGGCTCTTTGCCACAGCGACTGCCGCATCTCAATGCCTCATTGGCATTTCAAGAAGCTCCAGACTCCTCCCACTTCCAAGGAGGTAGACTTCAAAAGTATTCTCATCCTGATAAGATGATGCTATTCACCATATGAGCGACATGGATCTAATAGCGGATTCTAATATGGAGGGAGATCCAAGGAAGGGACGATTGTTCGTGACGCCGAGTGCGACAATAATACTTTGTGCAGCACGCGTGCACAAACCGCTTCGTCAAGAAGCCGCTTCAATGAAACGGTTTATAGAGAAATCGCTTTCATGACGAACCGGTTTCCTCACTACTAACTAATTACTCGACAAAATTGTACTATCCTGAGTTTATCATCTATTGTGTCTTCCAGTTATTCTCAGTCTGCGTTGCGATCAACTAACATTGTAACTGGTCCTGGTCGAAACTTTCGACTCGAAAGCTCTGATGGTGTATAACGCGGTTGACTTAAACACCCACCCTGACGTATCTAAAGCATAGTACTATGTAATAGCGAGATAGTATCCCCTCCGATGAGAAGGTACGCTGAAGCTCAGCCAAGTCGTTGGCGACAGCATACCAGCATTCTACGGGACGAAGCCCCGGTGTCGTGTTCTCAAACAGTCGGTCTAGAACAAGACAGTCGCTGACTCTACCCATCTTCCTGACAGGATGCTGCGATTCAGCAGTGATCCAGCATGAATCGCCGAGGCTGCGTGATAGGCAGATCGCAATTATGACCATTCTTCCGCTTCACACCAAAAGTTGAAAAAATAGAAAGCCTCTCCCTAGAGTTATCAGAAAACTACTCAACCCCTCCATCCCCGCCAGAAGGGCATCGGCAAAAGTCTAGAATCATAAGGTTTTTAATGGAGTCCTCACAATGAGGAGTATAAACTCAAATGATGAGCACGGGACTCGGCTAAGCCGAAGGATGGCGGCCGGTGTTCGACAAGCGAAGCTAGGCTGATAGTTTTGGTCTTCGCTTTTTAGAAGCAAAAAGTACTTTTGCCATGCTCATGCCATCACCATCATTTCCACGACGACCGGCTTATTGGAGTACAGTCAATGATGATCTTCTTTTTTCATAAATTTACGAAAATGTCGTAGGGGAGAGCAGCAGACTGTTACAAGATACTCCTAAGAGGACATGTCCCCCCAGTTGCCGAATACCAACTAACATCACTTGATGGGCCGCCTCCTCAGGATCCCACGGTTTTATCGATATATCGGGGTTTGTCGGGGAAGTAGCGTGTAGTAGCTCACCATAGGACGACAGTACCCCAGCACCGTAGGCCTGCACCGCACCAAATAACGTGAGAAGCATCGATTGTCTCCCATGCGCGAAAATTCCTGAGCGAACCATCTTGGAGCCTCCAAGATGCTAGGTGGCTGGCCTCCTTCCTCCCAGGACGTCCCCTTGTCGAAGCTGGAGTAATCATCTGGATTCCAGCGCAACCGCCACACTATTTCACTAACAGAGGGATGAAATCATGAGGTAAACGCACGGGAATAATAAGAGATATTCCGAGTTCCGAGCAGAATTTTCAAGTAAGGAAAATTCTTCTGGAGAACTCAATAGTGCTACAGTATAACGCAGCACGATACTGTAATTTGAGAACTGTTACGCGTGGTGTGGTATCGGTTCTGCGATCGAGTATTTTTTACTAGTGGGATGAGGCTCACGATGGGCTAGCAATAGGTACAGCCATCAAAAGTTATGGCTGTCATGATGGCGGCCACGAGCAGCTCGCAGCGAGCTTAACCCAGCCCTCCGCTCCCTGGATGTGGAGGTAGGATACGAGTCTCGTATTACGCTCGTATTACGAGAGAGTCTCTCGGAGACACTGCTGACTCGACCCGGACCGGGTCGGCAGCAAATACAGGATGCTGCGTTTGGTTATCTTACTGGGCGCGCAACGTGTCACGTTGTGTTCCTCTGCGCAAGGCTCGAGGGGCAACGAGATAAACGTATGGCAATGCTAAGAAAAATTCCGAGTTTCAAGCAGAATTTTCAAGTGAGGAAAATTCTTCAAGGGAACTCAGTAATACTACAGCATAACGCAGCAAGCTCCTGCAATTTCAGAACTGTTACGCGTGTTGTGGTATCGGTTCTGTAATAAAAAAAACTTCATGGAAGGGACGATTCTTAGCGTGAGAATCTCACGGTGAGATAAACGCATGGCAATTATTATCACCTTTCTGGAAAAATAAAAAGGTATAGGAATGCACATTTTTTCGGGTTCGTCCCATTTCGTCATCAGGGCAGGTTCCTCGGTCGTCGAAAGTTCCACCATCCGATTCAGCGTGCTCGAAAGCCCCGTGAATCTTTTTTCTGTCCCTTCTTTCTCTCGCATGAGAGTCTAACAAGCGAGAAACCAACTTTTGCACGTGCGAGTGTTGGCGTCTGTCTGTCCCACATGACCTTGTACGCGAAATAACTTTTCATGGAACGCGACTCAGAGGCTCGAGTTTCCGCCAGACGATAGCCCCATCGGTGGAGATGATCGTCAGCTACCTCTCCTTCGCCGAGTCCCCTTCCAATCCCGCGATATTCTTGTATTGAATATTGGGCGGTGTTCCGAGTTCCGAGCAGAATTCTGAGGTTGCACCTCAGAACCTCAGGTTCTGAGAAAATTCTTCTTCAACAGAGAAGGGGACATATCTTTGGTATTCTATCTATGTTAATAAGGAGAACTCTACTACAATGCTACTTGTAGTTCAGGTCCTGGACTCCAAGCCGGTGAGACGGAGAAATCAATCGCCAACTTATTCACGAACAACATCTGCCCCTGGGGCGTCCATAGGTGCTCAGTGATGCCTGATGTACTGCGTCGAAAAGAAGTTACCATCATCGCCATCACGATTCCAGCAAGACAATCCCTCCGACACCGACGGATCCACACTTTGAAACGTCCGTCTTTGAAACGTCTCACCCGACGCATGCGCGCACAAGCTCGCCATGTGCTTCCATGATGAAAGTTCCGTCTCGACAGGCCAAGCCACTGAGAATTACTGGATCAGTGGATCAATCACCTGCCGTGGTTGACAGAAAATCATCGGCTAGGGGTGTCGAACCCCTCCCGCTAACCCTCGGTATTGTCCTCACCTCGCAGGATATTCTCGATCGCGATATTCGGATGATTGCCGCGATTGCCGGGACAATTGGACGCACAGAGAGCAGATGCGCACAAAGAGCAAACGTGGGCAGGGAATTCATGCTACGCAGCAGCGAAGGAGGTAGTAACTATAGTGATAACTGTCATTGATATAAGGGACACTATAGCATGCTGTAGCCTGTTGTGCAGGCGCTCTAACCGACGGTTACTCATCATAAGCAGTTCGCTCCTTGTTCATGCGTGCACAGCTATTTCCGCTGGAGAGGATTGGACTCGGGAAAGTTCCTATTGAATCTTCCCGGTTCTGCGTTCAGCGTAATGCGTTTCTTTGAACCTCAGCGACGAAACAACAACTTCGCCTTACGCTGGTAACTAGCGGCTAGTCCCTGCAGGGAACTCGCCATAGACGCACTTTGCAGACTACTTATACAATGATGATTCATCATTGATGAGAGTCTCAGGCTCATTTCGGAGGCTTCAGGTGCCACTCGATCAGGGATATATTCTTCCTAGGATTGGTGACTTTGTACATGAAATGGCAACAAGCCCGGTCAGCAGCGTAGTCCCCATACATAATGTGCTCCTTGAGGAGAGGACTCCTACGTACCCTGGGCTCCGAGGGGCCCTTCTGTCCAATATTGCCTGGCATACTGCCTTCCTCCGTGACTGTGGGAGCCAACCCGATGCACTGGATAGTTCTTTCCCAGTGTCCCGTCTCGATATTTTCCTCAGTCATAGTTGGTCAGCCAGTGGACTTTGGAAGCAAGTGGCCTTGATAATGTCATTCTATCTACCATTCGCCTTCAAATGGATGGTGTGGTCGACCTTTCCGTTGGCGGGCCTCGTTTTGTGGCTCCTCGATGCTGTCAACCCCTCGGACGTTCTGCTAGTTTCCCTAGGTTTTGGAGCATTCCTGAGCGGGCTGTTTGCTTCTCGCTTGTTCAAGCACAACCGTACCACGGTGTTCCTCGACAAATGTTGCATCTCTCAAGTGGATCCTGTTGAGAGGATGCATGGTATATCCAGACTATCAGAGTATCTCCGCATTTCAGACAAATTTGTTATCCTCTGGTCACCGGACTACTTCAAGCGTCTGTGGTGTGTATATGAATTGGCTTGCTTCCTGCAAACGCACGATGAGCGGGATGTGATCGTGATCCATCCTGGTCATGTGATGTTCTGTACGTGGATGGCACTATTGGGCTTGCTCTCTCTCGTCATCTCAAAGGTATCAGAAAACTATTTGGGGCACCCTCAGGGTGACATCATCAACCCCTACGCCTTAGTATGGATGGGTACAGGCGTGTTTGCGGGTCGATATATCCCTTCATGCGTCGCTGAGACTGAAAACTTTTATCGAAACCTGAGAACTTTTAGAACCATGAATGCGAAGTGTTCGGACTCGGAAGATGAGGTTCGTCTTGAAGGGCTCATAAGGGAAGCTTACGGTTCGTTGGAATCTTTCGAGGCCGTCGTCAGGGGCATATGGTTGGGCGCCGAGGAGAGTAGCCAAGCCCCGTATTGGTTATTCTCTAGAACTACATTGAAGATCCTTTGCGTACCGTATACTCCACATATTTTGGGGGGACTTATCTTAACCATCGCTCACATCTTCCGCGGCAGCTGGCAGGAGTGTACAGACATAATCCCGCCGGGTCACGAGGCGGAGCCACCGCCTACCATACTTTGGGTAATCGTGGCTACTTGCCTTCCTGATCTGGTACAGCGCATTTTGCTGGGTTGCCAAGCACCGTTATTGCTGCTGCTCGGATATCACCTGGAGTCAAGGTGTACCAGGCTCCCTTGGTGTTGTCGAGGCTTAATCGTCTCGTTCTGCTGCCTCGCTTACTCCTTTGCAAGCCTGGCTTTGAGTGGTGTTCTTATCCACAGGTTCTGGCATCTCAATGATGCCTACATCGATCGATTTTATAAGGTTATTATTTACGGAAGCGCTGCCGTCTGCGCACTGGTCGTTATGTCCTCCCTAAGACGATCCTATGCTTATGACCTCGCCCAACGTCTGCAATGATTATCGTTTTGCACATTTTGAATTGCCCAATATCAACGTGGCACCGTATCATTACAAGCGTGACGGTGCCAGGCCGCTAGAGTGTTGATATAATCGAGTTGAGTTGCGCTATCTCGTTGAAGGGGAAGTGATGGTAGAATACAATTAGATTGGGCTAGTTAACGACTTGGTAATAGTAACGTGGAGCCAGTGTGGGGCTCGTACGATTTTTTACGGTCCAAGCTGGCTCTAAAGACCGGCCAAGGAGAAGATAATTGACGCAAAGATCGAATATCTATCGCCGCAGCTGAGAACCGCGCGGCATTGAGAGTGTTCAAACCGGAAAACTGTATTAAATACAGTTTTCCGGGAGAAATTTTCTCCCTTAGTCGGAGGAGAACCGGAACAACGACGCCCGATCTCTTCCAATCTAGGGCATTCAAGGAGCCTATGCTCGATATCATCAACTCCTTATACATTCTATCGTGTACACGTGAGACATAAAGGGAATTCGACTCGACCTATTTTGAACTCCTGATCAGAGCACTCAGAACATGTGCCTGAGTAAATCTGGCTATAAGTAGACTAACAACCCTCAGGGTTGAACCCTGCAAGAATAATAACCCTAGGGGCTCATACTGGGAGCTCAGCTCAATTGCGTTATGTAGACAGTGCAGAGTTCACCGAGTTATGCGACTCTGAGTCGAAAAAGTGCTCATATTGTGAGTCGCCGACTCACAATATGAGCACTCTTTCAGGACAGAAAGGTCGGAGTTTGAGGGAGAATTGTGATGCCCTTCTCCAATAATTCCCGTTCTAGTTCGGACTAGTAGTCCTAGGGAATCTATACTTAATAGTGTCACTTCCTCACTAATCTAGTCACTAGATTCTAGTGAGGAAGGCGACGAATCTTGCGTCGGAAATCGATCGAAACTCGAGCGATCGGAGGAAGAGCTCCGTTAAGCGTCCGGGTGCAGTGCACTAAGGGCTAACGCCATGGCTAAAACCTGAGCTAAGATCGAAGAATCCCTTCGTGCGGGCCTTCAGAAGTGATTGGCTGGCTCGCGGGAGCTATTTCGAACATGTGGGCCAGAAGTGCCATGAACAAAGCGGACAGAGTTGAGGAAAAGCGCTCAACGTGATAACGTGCATTCAAGTGGTTCAACCGGCATGATATGCGTTGAAGATGCGCGGACGGTGAGACGCGTTTTGCATCCGCTGAATTAGAAAGATGAGAAAACCCGGCCCTACGGCTCATCTTGACAATGGACGCGCCGTATATATAACAGAAGGTCTCGATTCCAACCGCCTGCATGGCCGCCTTACAGGCGGTTATTATAACCGGGTTATGTAGGAGAACCGCCAAGTATTATTCGATCTACAGATACAGGGCGCACGCCTTACTGAGGCGTGCGCCTTCAGAAAATCCCCAAAAAGTGGCACTAGGCCACCAGCATGCAAAATCCCCAACACATCTACTCTACCGAGAAAACCGTATCACGACGGAAGCTGCAGCTAAGCTGCAGCAGCTTGCAACTGTCGTCGCAGTACGACGTGCTGAGCATGCGGCTCGTACTGCGCAAGTCCTGTGCTGTAAAGGCTTAGGCTGCCAAAGTTCGGCAGTTGTCACGTGCCATGAATCAACGTCGTCAGTGTCAGAGCGCAAAAAGAAGTGGATGTCGTGATGAACAAGTAGAAGTGGAAGTATCAGCACGGCTGGTGATACGCGATTTAACATGTTTCTCAGGAGATTAAGTTGCCAAGTTTTTGTGATACTCGGGCAATCCAAGTTTGGTTCTACTAATTGTATGGTCGCCTTACTAACGAGGAACCAGAACCTTCACGGGTCTCGTACCTCGTATACTATACGGTTATTGAGCGAGGTCAATTCATTGGGTGAACAGGTCAAACGGCCGGTGTCGCGAGTGCGAAGGTGTGGTATGTGGCAGTTATCAGTGACCCCCCGCCCGCCCAAGCGGTCGGTTTTGTTGCTGGCAGCAATTGCTGGACAATCTCTGCAAAGGCCAGCCGAGCCCATGGCGGCCCGCCACTGTCTGGGCGAGCGCCACCGGCTCACCCGGGGCGGTATGCGGATGCCAAGGGATGATTCAGATTTTTACCTCTACGTAGTTAACTCGGCCATCTTGTCACAATCTTTCGGTGAGCGAAAATTTGGGTGCCGAAAACAGATTCTGAATTAGAATCTGAACTTCTACCTCTAATATTCTCCGCTTAACAGAGAATATAAGAGGTAGAATCGAGCATATAATCGTTGCCTAACTTTCGAATCACCAACAACAGTTCCATGTTGCCAACAGTTCCAACAGTCTGTTGGAAATCTCAACTTGCCAAGTTGAACTTGGGATTCGAAGTCGGGCGACAATAATTTTGCTCTTCCACTCAGAACTAAGAAATCTATGGCATAGATGCATTGCATCAACGACCATCAATCATCCTGTGAATTTTTCTCTGAGAGAAACTCGGCATACCTATTTTTGTAACACCCCTCTACGTGCCCTTGAAAAGTCGGCATCAAACACTGATTAGTACACGAGATTTCTCCTAACGAGAAATTCAACATCGAAATGAGATGAGAAATAGTCCCTTTATTCTACCAGTGGTCGTCATGGAAAGCGACGATAAACCCAGGAATTCAATTCCTGGAGCAGAGAAGCAGCAGGATGGACCGAAAATCAGTGAGCGAACCTCGAACAGTTCGAGCTTCGCTCGAGTTCGAGCCGAACTAGCAGGTGTCCTAAATGATGAAGAGTCGTCCCGACCCTACGCTTTCAGTTGTATTTCGGCACTCTCAATGCTCTTCGCTCCGACGTAGACTGACACCATCGTGCTGATGGGATGCTCCTAGGAGGGAATCCCCGCCCAGTTGCCCAAAAATAACTGACATAACTCGATGGCATCAAGGTGATGAGCTGCCATACGACGACAATATCCCCATCACCGTATGCCTGCAATGCAAAAAGTGAGGTAACAAATTGCGGGTGTATTACATACTTCGACGGCGCCTTTGCAGTCAATACGCGAACCAAACTCGACGGAAAACCAGTAGCATGCTGTTAACTTTTTGATATCATCATTGCTCACATCTGAGATCAACAAAAGCTATCCATGGAGTACATCGACTCGTGACTTACGAGTCGGGAGATGAAGCCAAAAATCAGTAGCCTGTACACTGTACAGCACTACTGAGAATATCAGATTTTCAATACTCACGCATGCACTCCCCGAACGCTCTGATAACACAACTCCGAAGCAGGGGTTAAAGTACCAGCAGGGCAACGACGGTAGATTTGCCAATGGTCGCTGACCACTGGTCAGCGGTGTAGCTGGTGTTTACCAATATAGCTGGTCAGTGACCAGCTACATTCCGCCAAATGGCTTTACTATCCAGGCTCGTTCAGTAGCAAACAGGAGAGTCAACCGGCTGGCGTTCGAGTTACTCGAACTGTATACCAATGGCATCATACCATATAGCGGACTCTCCTCACATACTTCAGCTTCCAAGAAAAGCGAAGGTGTCCAGTTGTTGCAGCGAGGGGTATCAATACAGCCACAGAATCTCTCGTGCCGCACTTTTCGCGATGCAAGACTTGCGTCACAGAACATAACGGTACAATGGTCCTCGACGATAACACTGCGTAAGATAAGAATATGCACGGAGTGATAGATACCGAAGCCGTAAGCTCTGGTCGATTCGGTGGGTGCCTCCCACTCTCCCCACTGGGAAGAGGGCAGGGATCATCGTTAGGTAGGGGTAGAAGCACCAGGGAGTCCATCCTTCGAATGGATTAAAGATGCCTTCCATGGGAAATCTGCTCGGTGTCTCGAAGACACTGTCTCCTGAGTTATCGTGTCACGATAATCGTAAATAAATTCCCATCGTCATCACCGTGCCATTTGAGACCAGCTGTGATGTGACGACCAGAATCTTGAAATCTCGAACTTCGAGTCTCGAAATCAGTCGCAGTCTACGTCAGACAACTATGTGTATTGTCGGGCCCTACCAGGGTATTCTCTTGATGAGAGCACACACTGAGGACGAGAGGCTCTGGCCCTTATCCTCACCGAGCGAGGAGTGTGAGACGCCTCAAACAAGCGACCGATCCGAATCCGATGACGAGTCTTCCTTGGAGGAAGTCTCGCAGTCGGACACGTTAGCGATGTCTCTTCGCACTGAAGAGTACGGGAGGTTACCCAGATCAGTTTCGTCCGTATGCAAGCAATGATCAGTAAGCATACTATGCTGAGCATAGTATGAATTGAGAATCTCAATCAAGTCTTACTCATAGGTCGCGTGGATCTCCATATTAAATATGGCATATTCCCGTAACAGCTAGGAAACCGAACGGCTGTAATGACGGTGGACGAGAGCTCGGCCTAGCGCTCCCAGCGGACCCGGATGCTGACACGGATGAGTGTCCAGCCAATAAAGTGTCGAGTTAAATCCACTCACTCGGATCAACGAGTTTCGAAATTCGAACATCAAGTGAAATCACGACACTGATGTGTTGAATCAATACGTCGATGTCGTGATTTTTACACTCTTGATCATGACATTCTTGATAGGGCATATCGCAAATTCATACCACTCCATCCTCAAAAAATTTCATCTCTTGCTGACGTGAGATAAATTAATCCCTCTTCGACCGGATATATTAAATGCCTCGATCAAGGACCTCGAGCTATCATAAAGGGTGAATGCGACCCCTGAGAAAGAACTCCGCTCCGCTAGGAAGGAACCTTTCGCTATACCTTTCCGCTGGGGTCGTCAACACCTTCTTGTGCTCCTCTCCTCTCCTTAACGCCATGGACGCCAAGAACCTGCTCGGATCAAAACTACCAATGCCGAGACATGTCAGCGCGCTACGAGATCATTAGTTCGGAGAGGAAGGCCTGCAGGCTGCAGGTGAGAAGGATTTTCAGGACGATGCAGTTCAAGAAGGAGTTTCTACGAAACACCGCTCGGACAGCAAGCCTGGGATCGACCGAGTCGATCGTTTCCGTCGGAGATTGCCGGAGCCGCCTTCCCTCGAAGCCCGGTTCCGAGTCAACCGTGATGTTGCAGCCGGCAGGCTGCCGGCGGCAGCCTCCTGAGGAACTCCTGCAACTTGCGGGAGTAACTCCCGCGGAGTTCCTCTTCCCCGGCTGCCCCATTGGCGATACGAGCTCTCTCTTTCCACTGTCGAGCGGCAGCAAGAGTTGTCGGTGCCTTCGTACTGCAGATTAGTTTTATCACGCATTCTATATTTTCTCTCAGTGCCGCATCTATTTCATGAGCAGAAACCGAATCGGGTGACGGTCACCCGGTGACCGAAAGACCTGTTCTAAGTACAAAAACGCGCTCCCAGGATTGTCCTTCAAATGGTAGATTTAATCCTGAGAGCGCTCTAGGAATTTGAGGTCTATTGAGCATCCCCAAGGATACAAGATCTCTCACGTTCCCCTGATATCCTTCGTAGAAATGTCTGAGTCGCCAGAACTCAACTCGAACAATCACATGAAAAGCATCCTTAATGACGGATAATAATAGAGAGTACAATTCCAAGTCATGACCTACAACCTCGGGACACTGCCGGCGTACTACAAGCGACGCTCGACGGAGAATACTCCAACAGCTCAACACTTAATAACAACATTCTCAGAGTATAAAAGCCATACCGTTGCTGTCGTTGTCGAGGATGATGGCTTTGGCTAAATGCACTTCACAGAGGCTCTCGAGATGAGAGGTCCACCGGCCTATACCTGATGAGCGACCATCGGAGAACCTGCTAATGCTAGTGAGCTGATGGAAGGCTGATTCAATGCAAGCCAGCGATCGAGAACATTTACATTGTACTAGTAATCCTCATGGGAAGCAATGATGATCTCTGCAGCAGCCGGAGAACGAGGTCTCACTTCATCCCAACAGGCCTTGTATACACGTCAACATCCGTGAACACACTCTTCGACTCAGCATCATAAACACAGTGGAAGGGACGATTCACCCTATCACAGTAGCTGAAAGCAACGGGATCGACTGTAACTCAGTCAGCGACGGTCGCTCAGCAACCCTCGAACTAGCAGAGAAGCCCTGGGGGATCCTGAATGCCGACGAGTAGTCCCCGGCCCCACGCTTTCATCTGTATCTTGGCATCCTCCATGCTCTTCGCTGCGAAGTAGACAGGCTGCATCGTGGTGATGGGGTACTCCTGAGAGGACATGTCCACCGAGTTGCCGAATACCAACTAACATCACTTGATGGGCCGCCTCCTCAGGATCCCACGGTTTTATCGATATATCGGGGTTAGTCGGGGAAGTAGCGTGTAGTAGCTCACCATACGACGACAGTACCCCAGCACCGTAGGCCTGCACCGCACCAAATAACGTGAGAAGCATCGATTGTATCACACACTTTGACGGCGCCTTTGAAGTCAATAAGCAAACCAAACTCGACGGAGAACCAGTAGCAGGCTGCCAACTTCTTGATAACATCATCGCTCGCACCTGCAACGGACAAGGGTATCCAACGGGAAACGAGCAGGGATATCGAAGTTTATCCAATTTGGTTTTCTTTGGAAATCACGAATGCTTGGGAACTTGACTCGCTAACGAGCAATGCTTGACGCGTCGGCGAACATGCTCATAACTAAACTGGTCGTCAACTCAAGAGAAAGATTCATAACTCATAACCTTCAGTAGTCACCAACTACCAGTTAGCTTGGATTCGTACGCACAACTCAGAGCACTCGCTCGGTAGGTAGACCCGCCTTCTGCCTTAACTGAAGGCCCTCAAGGCGATTCGTCCTCGGGCTGCGACGAGACGACGGTCAATCAAGTCAACCCAGGCTGGGATTCCCAGCTAATGGTGCCCGCTTCATGGCTGATCGCGCCAAGGTACAATCAAGAACAATGATTCACCCGGGAAGTCGTTTAGTGGTGATTGACCCCGATGAACCATCAATAGAAGGTTCCCTGTTCTGCAAAGCTTCAGCTTGCAGCTTGGAAAGAATATCTTGCGAGGAATTGCTCTTGTTGCTAGGGTCGTTGACATAATTCATCTCCACAGGTCGGGTAAGGCAGAAGTGGGAGATGTCAAGAGAGTAAGTTAATAGATCGTCTTGTGTCCTCAATCTAGCCTTATCAGCAATTGTTTGTATATCCCCTACTGCTCCTTCCTGCTAAATATAAGTCATTTACGGATTCAAGAGTAGTACGGAACCATGATTGAATTTGGGTGCTGATGAACAATATATAATATACAGAATATAAAGTTAACAGCGTTTTCGCCCATCACTAGCATGCCGGGTGGATGGTCCTGCACGCACTGCTCCTAGTGATCGTAGAATTGACATCACGCGCATTGTGGCGAGGTAAAGCCCTTTTTCGGCCCATGACGCTGCTCGCTCGTGTCGCACGCCAGTATCCTCAGGAACATGAGGGCAGAAAGCGGCCAATTTGCTGGTCGGACGCCTTAATGGCCAAGGAAAGTGACAACTGTGAATAAAATGCCGTATGAGACTCACCCAGACTAGCCAAACCAATATACTGTGTAAAATCAGCGAAGTCAGGATTCAGAAACATCGGTGCATGCCCAAGTAGCCTGAGGCAGACCGTCCATCGCAGAAAGGAGAAGAAGAAGCAGCAGTTGACCCGAGACTGCGATAACGACCCAGCGAAAAGTGGGACTCTCCTCGCCAACTCACTCATGTATAACATCCGGCTCGGGAGTGTACATTGGTGCTGAATGATGCCTGATGTACTGCGTCGAAAAGAATACCTACGATCGACTGGCGACATCCATACAACGACCCGCTCCCGCCGCCAAGCCGCATAAGATAGACGGACGTCGAAAGCGTGACAGCACGAGTGGAAATGGAAGGATGGCAACTGGATGTTGAGGATTGCGATCGCTCAGAGTGACGAATCGTCAGTCAATTGTATAACAATGTACATGCGCACGTAACAGAATTGTGTAATACGATATTACTAATACCCCAAGCTCGCAACAGCCTCAGACTTGATTCTTCGGCAGTTCGACATTCTCTCAGCCATAACGGCTCGCCCTACCCGGAACGCCAAAGCGTTGAGGAAGTCCCGACCACTGAGTAGTCCTGTGACCGGCCGGAATTGGAACCCCGTCCTGGCTGAGACGAACTCCGACAGCTCGCTCAGTTGAGGTATTCTCCGTGGACCATAGATACCTACCGCGCGCCACGAAATTCAGCGAAGGACCGACATTGCGATGTGACATGGGTTAAGGGGGAAAAGATGGCGTTACCAGCATCCGTGAGCTCCTGCAGAGCGTCGTTATGCTCTTTACAGGCATGATTCGGGTACAGCTTAGTAAGCTTGTCCCAGATACAACCCCAGGTTGAAATCTGATGGAGCATCAGAAGCATACGCATGAACTGTAGGGCAAACTCGAAGCGCACAAGACGGGGGGACATGGCCGCGAGAAGAGCCGGGAGTGGCGAAGATCCACCTCTTCAGGTGGAGCCACTCTCACCTCTTGCTCAGTGTACTCAATTTGAGGTACCGGCCCATCAGCTCCTCGATACTCTGACGCGATCTTCGCTATTTCCTCACGCCTGAAATCAAGGTGAATTACCAAGGGGTTTCACCTGCTACATGCAGGTAGTGATCATACAGACAATGGTATTGTCACAATACCATTGGTATTATACCAACAATAAGAACGATGCCAAGTTGGCATCCGTGTTGTGGCATCATTATTGGCATCGCCAACAACCGAAACAGAACAGCAACAACAATACCGAGAAGTACATACATGGCCGATGCTACACTCCACCGACTTGCTAAGCCCGACGGGTTCAACTGCAGTTCGGTGGAGCTGGAATGATCAATCGGAGAACGTTGATAGAGCGTTGACCCTTCTCCGATACTGATCCTCACCTCGCGCGATATTCTGGATCTGTGAACCCTGGGTGGTCGGATTCTAGCTGATCTCCTGCATCTAGGGTGCTCCTGAGAAGAATCGATGGGAATCCAGTGAGGAACAGCCTCGACCTCAAGATACTTATCTTGGCCGATAACAGCGGGGCCAGAACGGCTTACTTGGAGAACTGATCCAAGTCGCTGATATGGCGAGGGAACCAAGGTACATCCGGTGCTGCAATTTTGAACCTGAGCGTATCCTGAGGTTGGTCCTAGCCATCTACGGCATCAAAGATATTCACAATTGCCCGTCCAAGGTGAGGCGCCGCAGCTCTTCCAAGACGTCTCGAGTCTCCTTTGACTCCCATCCGCCACGGAAATGTACATGAAACATCGCCTTGTACGGTTCTAGTGGGGAGCACCTAACCACGACGTGCATGCATGCAAATTCATACCACTCCATCCACAAATATTCCACCTGTTGCTGACGTGAGATAAACTAATCCCTCTTCGACTAAATATATTCAAAGCTTCGACCAAGGACCCCGGGTTGTCGTGAAGAGTGAATGCGACCCCTGAGAAGAAAACACCGCTCCGCTAGGAAGAGGCTGTCCGCTCACCTATTGCTGGGGTCGTCAACACCTTCTTGTGCTCCTCTCCTCTCCTTAATGCCATGGACGCCAAAAACCTCCTCGGATTAAACCCACCAATTCCGAGACATGTCGCGCGCCGCGAAATCATTAGTTCAGAAAAAATGAGCTACGCATCCGCGACTCAGATCTACAGACGGGGATGGTAGAACGAAGATGGGAGGCGAGTTGAGCGTAGAACGCTAGACTCCCCCACTGAGCTCAGAGAACGAGAGAGAACCTAATCGGTCGTTCTTCCGCCTACCCTTAGCCTACGAAAAGCCATGGAGCGTGCAGTGATTAGGCTACAGAGAAAGCCCCGCTAGTCGATTCACTCGTGTACTGCGATCGAGAGCCCCGCATCCGAGCCTTCCGGACAGCAGCTAAGCCTGTTGACGTCAGACGGTGTACACTCACAACTCCTCATGAGGCTATACAACGACTGGGAAAGTGGTTATGAACCTGACACAGCGTTATCCTTCAACTTTACAGGTCTCGAAAAGCGCCATCAAACCCATCAACTCTAGAACAAGTCACTCGAGACAGCATCGGCTCGTCGACGTCAAGAGACGAAACGATGGTCTCCACAAAAGACGTCATCGGTCGTCACTGATCGCGTATGATGACGCCTCCTGTGAAGTCGCAGTGGCAACCCTCGATTCACTTGCCAAGCCTTAAATTTGCCTCAAGATTTTGAAGGTCTGGGAATGGCTCGGTCCTTGGCCCTCAGGACAATGGTGACGGGAGGGGATGCACACCCTTACAGTAAATACGAGAATATTCCAGCAGCATGTAACGGGAGGACGCTACAAATCGAAGTGTCACCGCTCTACCCAGAGGGTCCACGTAGAGAAGGATAGCATATATTCTACCCAAGCCCTCCTGTATCCTCCCCGCCCCAACCTAAAATACCCCAATTATGACTCAACTCAACTCCGCTCCGCTGAGGCAATTTAACAGAAACTTTCGAACGGCGATGCTTCCCAGCACTGATCGGCCGCTGGTGAAGTTTACAAGGAAATGCGCCAGCAACGCTTAACCACCGAATCATCTGTCGGCGGAGCGAAGCGTTGCATTTTACACCTTTTTCACTAGTAATGGTAAGATAGCTACTTCATATAGCTGGTGCGCCTCGCTGGAAGTATCTATTTACTCCCCGAAACCCGACTCATCTTAGCTTGAGCTTTCAGAGCGAATCCTTGCAGCTTGTCGATGCACTCATTCAGAGAAGCAAGAGTGTCCTCAATCGTCTTAAACTCACCCTCAAGATACTCTCGTCGAACCTTTAACAAAACCAAGAAAAGGTTGAACCGTGCATCCGACGAGAAAAAAGATTCCCTCACCTTGTAGGTCTCAGTATCCACATTGGTCATCTGAATGTTACTCATATCATCTTCAAGACGTCGCATCATCGGCAACTTGAAAAAGGACTCCGCAAACTAACATAAAGTGAAACCGTCACAATCGATCAAATTGAGAATCTTTCAACCTCATTTACCACAAGGCTACATCAAAAAACCGCCTTGCCACAAAATCCTATATTCCCGAAAAAAATCCCCAACCCCCCGACTCACCAGTTCAATCTGATCAGCTATCTGGGAGCGGATAAAGGAGAATGTCTTCAACACCAGCATCTGCACCTTCTCCACCGCTTCGTCGATCTGCTGGGGCTCCATCGGAATCGAGCTCAGCCAGTGGGACAGCATAGTCTCTATGCCGCTACGGGACTGAACAACAACCAAAATTACATCAGTCGCGCACGAGGCTGATGGAAGCGTGCGCGCCAAATCTAGTGAATTTTCAGCCTCCTCACAAATCTTCCATATCAAGCTCGACCGGTCTTCACGTGCCCGGAAAAGAAGGTGTTGGGGTGGGAGGTAGGCGGGCCCAATAAGGCATGACCCATCCCAACCCCAACACCCACCGAAGGATAGATCTCTACCCCAATTGTCACTACTACCACAGTACCCAAGCCAATGGTGCTGCTACCAACGAATGTCGCCTTCATGTGAGCCTTTTAACTCGGACCAACCCTCATCACCTCAATCTCCATCGGAATCCTCTTCTTGGTGTCTTCAAATGTCGGTAACTGTATATCATCCAACCCGTCATCAGTCGACTCATCATCTCCGCCCTGATTGCTGCTTCTCGAGTCCTCGTCATCATCACTCCCATTATCATCTTTGCCGTTGTCAAGATTATCCAAACCGGAAGATGCGCGCTTCAAGAACACCCAAGGATTGGAAAAGGTCGACGCCAGAGTGTTGTCGAAGAGCTCCATGAACTGAACAGCGGCAAAGATACGCAATCCCGCACGCGGAAGATTCTAACACACTTATTCCTCTGCTACTAAAAAAAAGATTATACTAAAATGTAATTTTAATATAACGAAAATCGGCCGTCATTTTTATACTAAAAAATCCTCTCTTCCCCCCATGCTAACCCTACCTGTTCGAGCTGCCTTTCACAAGCATCATCATACGTCTTGAACACCAGCTGCTTTATCATCTCATTTTCCAACATCAACTTCACATGCTTCGTGTAAAGCGACGAAAACATTTGCTCGTCCGCCGAGCCTTTGATGCTCAACATGAAATTAATCACGGCGTCCTTCTGGAAAATGAAGAACCACTTGATCCTTTCGGCTGAAAAAGAAAGAGAAATCGTTGAGGAATCGCAAGAATGCAAGATGCCGATTCATGACTATCCCGACATGCTCATCGTAGAGACTTCAAGGACTACTCATCAGTAAATAACAGTTTTGAGCCTAGGGCTTTTCACGACTCATGATATACGTTGAGAAATCGCAAGATTGCAAGATGCCGATTCATGACTATCCCGACATGCTCATCGTAGAGACTTCAAGGACCACTCATCAGTAAATTACAGCGTTGAGGAATTATAAGATCGCAAGTGAGCATTAACCTCCACCATAGAAATCCCACTCGAGCCTATGGATTATCACGACTCATAATGTACGTTGAGGAATAGCAAGATTGCAAGAATGACGAGAATAGCCTCACCAGCATATCGTATCCTTGATTTCATCGGAATCAATGCTTCAGTACATAACAATTTCACAACGACATCTCTCCATGTTACCGACCCCATCGATACACCTGAATGATGATTAACAAGACACGCACCCGAGCAGGGATGTTCAACGCCTAATATACCAAACCATTTTTAGTTCGGCACTGGTTTCGCTCTGGTTTCCGAATGTTGCAGCTCTTATAGAATCTTTCAAACCTCTCCGGTATCTTTCTCAATTCTAGTCAGCATTGGTATCTTTCAATTTTTCCTAGTTCAAGTTAGCCTGGTATATTTACTATCCCTTACGCATCTTCTCCAGCTCTAGCAAGTTTGAACTTTCGAACCCCGTGTATAGTTAGAACGGCATCTTTCTAACCTCTTCCGTATCTTTACTACCTCGAGCTTGGATAACATCCTTCTTTTTCGTTTCCACGCCAATTTCAGAAAATCTCAAAAACACTTCAACTTCGTACATCAGTCTTCGGAATTGCGCACCACCATTGATCTCAACGTCAAAAGCTGGCACCTGCCACGAGAAGGAATCTTGCAATCTTGGACCAACTTGCATTTCCTCAAATACCTTTATATCGTTCCTCAAGTAATCGATATAGTCATCTAAGCAGGCAAAATCTTCGCTTGGAAGCATCATGAAGTCAGCGCCTTGTCCCTGAGCGCATCCGAGGTTGATTCACACACAAAACAAGGTCCAAAGATACCCTCAAAATAGCCTTGCTCGCCATCCTACTACCTCTTCATACGCAGCAAACGCTCTCAACTCATCCTCGAGGGTCAATCGTCCCGCATCAGAGCGAACGAAACTGATAAGAACGGACTCCAGAAAAGTAATAAAAACGACAGAACAAATTCGAGGCGATCGATCTACTCCCCACGATCGTCCACCAACCGGCAGATATTGGTACGGAGCTAATCTAATCTCGCCGAGGATTGAGAGGGGTCAGCATTAGTCGCCCATCCTGGACGAGTCAACGTCCAACTCTAGATCGGACAAACGATGGTATGATAAAAGAGATAGATAACAGATCGGATGCTGCACTACGGTAAATGATTCATTTAAAATGAAACCTTCCATCGACCTCCGCACAACAAGGGTGATATCTCATGACATAGCCATACTCGAGAAAGATACAAACAAAAAGATACTCCCGCAGCTATCAAATGGCAATAACAACTATCAATAACCCCCCACAAACAGCTCCCAATCCGCGACCCTATTACCCTTCCATAACGTGGTTCAAGGAGTGAGCAAAACTCATTCCCACGTCTCGCACCGTCGAGACGATCTGAGCCGGGTTGGTGTTTTCAATTTCATCCTTCATGCTCTCCTCCTTTTCTAGATTCTGCTGCTTCAAGTCTTTCAACTAAACGAACAACGAACGTAAAAAAACTCGACCTATTCTGCATCTTGCACGCTCAATCTGAAGATACTACCTTTTTCAGCACAGGGCCGATAGCCTGCGCAAACATCACTTCAATTCTGCGTTCCATGTACTTCGTAAAATTATCGAAACCGATGGTACTGGTGAATTCCTCGCTCGCACCCTTCGACCTAAGATACCCAGAAAACAATCCAAAGGAGAAGAAAGAATACTATCACAAAAGGCAGTCGTCCCTTTGAGGAATCTATCTCGCTCCCTATCCGGGACAATAGTTTCGTGGCGCGGTGACGCAGCTGTCCGTACGAGATCTACGATTCTCCCCCGAGACGTAGTTGAGCCGTAGAGCTAATATCATAAGGTTGATGTTAGTCTTTCATAGCAATAAAAGATACGTTTCTCACCGTAGCTCTGCAAGATCCTGTTTATTCATGTCCTCTCTCAACTCCGCAAACGGCTTAGGACACTCCTCACCATCCTTCCAATGCGGCAGTGTCATACAAAATTTACCTAAAAAGTTATCAAAAATTACTGAATCTTAAATCGATCAAAGATACTTACTAAGATTGTCCGGCAGATCACCGAAGCCATTCAACCAATCATTAATATTCTGGGCTGTAAGATCACGATAATACTTATCCAGCTTGTTCCTGAAAAAGAAACAACACTCTCTCGCTCTTCATACACTCAAGCCCGACAAATTCCTAGCTATGAAAAGGACCGGATAAGCGACAGCACACTGCCATTGCATAATCCATTCGAGCCGATGATGCATCGTGCAACGCATCTTCGATTCCTCCCAACCCATCACCGTCACACAGCGCTCACGCAGCGCTTCCACTCTCATGAACAAACAACGGCACATGAGAGGCCGCGATGATGATTACAAAGTTCAGGCCAATCACAATTGCCATCACGCAGCCTTCCGAACAAATTTTAGAGGTTCGCTCATGTCCTGGTGGAATTTTGTGGCGCGCGAAAACATCTGTGGCCGCGTTCTCCCAGTCAGCAATCGAAGGAAACTTTGACACAGCGTAGAGCCGTAGCAACCCACACAAACGGTAAAGCCGCGCTGATTTCCCCACGAAAAATTATGTCGAAAAATTGACTAAAACAATA
This sequence comes from Perkinsus olseni, assembly GCA_013115135.1. Lineage (NCBI taxonomy): Eukaryota > Perkinsozoa > Perkinsida > Perkinsidae > Perkinsus > Perkinsus olseni. Next base: position 23,777 of record JABANP010000336.1, on the reverse strand, counting down.
AAAGAGCATCTTCCCTGTATAACCTGATGAGAATCGTCCGCTGGAATCCGGGGTCCAATCTCTTGCATCTGGACAGCGTCGACAAGTTAGCAGCATCGCCGGCCTCCTCAACGCACAGCATCACATTACGAGTATCTTGCATGAACCTCATCACCTAAGAAAGAAAGATACTGTCGATAACAACATCACCGTCACTGCGCCACGAAATTACCAAGTTGTCGATTTGGTCTGCCAGTTGCTGTTTCTCCTTGTCCAAGGCGAAATCACGGAATCCGGGGAGATCGACTATTTGCATATCCACGCAGTATGGCGACTCAACACGGACGTAACTGATGTAGTAAGATACTCGAAGATACTTTCAGGTCGACCTCAAGATACCATTAACACTTATCATCACGCGCTACATAGATTGTAAGATACTCTCAAGTTTCTGCACGCCTTTGCGTGGACCACGTATTGAAGGGAACTCAAACGAGCTCAGTATAATATACACCTCCAGTATGAACTACAATTTCCGATAAAACCCCGGTTCGAGCCCAAGATACCACAAAACCCATCTAAACAACCCTCAGGAAGACAGCCTCCGTGCACCCTTCGATCGAGCTAGTTTAGGTCGACAGCGAGCCGAAACCTTCAAAAGGGAAATTTTATTTTCCCAAGGCCATCAAAAAACGATATTTTTCTGGTCGTCTCGTCTTCCTCGACGAGAACCGTCTGCCTCGATGCACTTCCGCTGAACCCACTCGATGCCGCAACTCAGTAGGGCAGATAAAAGCAGTCAAAATTCAAATTAAAATTCCGAGTCCACCCCAACCTTACACAGGTTCGTCAGTTACACTGGCTCCGAGCGACTCGTGCGCTTCTCCGATTATTTTGGTCACCTCACTGAGCGGATGCTCTTGCCACTTGTTAGTCTGAAGACAACCCAGGTTCGATACCCACGACCGCTATTTTTTTACGGCAGACTGCTATGACGAGCAGCACCCACAAGACCAGCGTGGCAGAGATGCCACACAGACCGTGTACAGTTGCTCTATTCGACGACCCAGTCGGACCACCCTCATGATGAAAGGCGCAGCTGCACAGCAAACCACCTTCGAGGTACCAAGTTCGATTCCCGGGAATGACAATTTTAATCCAGAAAAATCGCAGTCAAAATGTTTTTATTACTTTTTTGTCCATAACATACCACCGGGAATGCTTATTCTGTTGAACATTACGGAACTCCAAGACAGTAGGCCTTCGACTACCCAAGGAACCGTTCACAAAATTAAACTGCTCACCAGCAAGGGCTTCGATAAGGCGTGACCTGAGTTGGCGAGGGGCTTAACATGCGCGACGGGTAACACGCGAAGGGGGCAAGAAGAGATGTACCGAAGACAGGCAGGCACGCAATGAAGTCAAACTGATAACGACAATTGGAGATGAGCACATCATTACCGACTGGCCTCACAATACTAGAGACGGCTACAAGAGGGAAGAAGCTAGCGTTCAATGATACTCAACCCTACCGATTCTATACTGATATACTACAAAACTAATATTGATCGCAATATAATTCAGGATAGCAAAAACGGTCATGTTATCTTCCACGCGTCCAGACAAAGCCGAGCATGGGGTATAAGATTCATGACGAGTAGCAAAGATACTTTTTAACGGATTGGTCGAAGAAACGGTGTCCAGCAGTTTAGCGAAACGGATAATCTCACGGACGCCGAGAAGCGCAACTTTTGTGAGGAGGAGTAACTGGATTGACGAGGCATAGGGTTGAAAATGAAATCAGCCAGGAGGTTAACAGTCTCAATTCTCCACCGAGAGGTCGCGAGTACGATTCAGACAAGCGACATTTCGATAGTAAACATCGTCGAGCGGACGACTAGGAGACCCATGAAGTCGAAAAGGAAAAATTAGAGAATTACCGCGAATTTGAGGAGTAAAATTATCCAAAAAATTGATGCCAATCCTGAGCTCTGCACGCGCGAGAAGAAACATAAATCGACCCCCTCCTGACTCGCCCGTATTATCACTTGCCCACTGATTGCTTGCCGATGAGAATGAACTGCGGTAGAGGGAAGTCGACGATGCCCAGTCTGTCTTGCACTTTCGTCTTGACATCCGACAGGACATCCAATAGCTCCGAGCGTTGCTCGTTGTGGCCCTGTATAATAGAGAAAGAGCGGCTCAATTGAGGCTTGGAAGGAGGAGCTGGAGGGGCAGCTGTGGCGGAAGGCATTGGGTTAAAAGTAGAGAATGGACGCCAACTGATACAACCTGTCCCGACTTCTTTGGTATCTGACGTGCTCGACCTCAAGATACGCTGTTGCCCAATGTCAAATAATGTGCCTCGAAGCACACAAATTCAACTTCAAGATACTCCTGCTACTGGTCAGAGCCTACCGCGGGCCTTTGCCGGGCAAACCCGCACTGAAAAGGGATCTAGCGCCGATCGAGGGATCTAGCGATCCAGCCAGCCGTCCCGACTCTCTTCGTATCCTGCATGCTTGACATCAAGATAAACTGAATACAGCGCGTTCCATACCTACAACCTCAGCTGGATCTGGCGGCAATGCCCATGAGCTCTGTTGAACAACTCGATAATCAACGAGAGCGCTATTTCGCGCAACGACGAGTTCGCGTTGAGGAATGCCAAGTATTGGTAAGATAGCAAGGTATCCTATCCACGCGCTCCGCGAGATTCGTGGCAAGATATAGGGAAGTAGCCACTGGCCAGTGGCCACGGGCCAATGGCGACAGTTAAGGTTCCGCCGTCGAACCCCCTTCAAGGTCATTTCGTGCGTAGAGAGTCCTTCTCGGCTAACTTCAAAGCCTTTCCGTGCTCTCTTTGCCACTACCAGTGGCCACTTCTGTCGTTCCTGCGGAAGCAAGTGCTTGAGCGTTTCAGACTCGCGGGGCGTGCGCAATCCTCCATCTTATCTTCTGGGACTCCACGGCCGCTACACTCGATGAATCCTCGCGGGAGGCACTGGCGCTGTCTATCTGCCTCATACCCGAATTGGGTACTCACTTCTAGCAAGAGCGATCGCCGCTTCCCCTGGCCTTTCTACTGTGGTTAAGATCGCCCACCGAGTAACCTCCATCAAGCTGCTGAGAAACTCCAGGAATATAGTGGGAAGCTGATAGTCGGAATCTGGTTCCGCTTAGCTTGAAGGCATCCTCGTCTTCATTCGGAGTAACCTCTGGCTACGCGTCCGAAGCTAGACCCGCTCGACGGTCACGGGTGAAGTACAAAATCCAAGGGAAAGGTACAAAATCCAAGGAGGCGCGTGCGACAGGGGAGCAAGAGCAACAGAAAAAAACTCCTGGATTGCGGGTGAAGGCAGGAACGGGAAACCAGAAACCCCTCCCGAAACCCGACAGGGCAACCAGATCCCGGAACTGTTACCCAGGTCAACCAGAAATCCGAACTATTGCCCAGGTAATGCAGATCCCTGAAAACGCTTCCTTGGATTTTGTACTTCTCCCTTGGATTTTGGGAATTACCCCGACGGTCACACAGTGACCGTCAAACAGTGACGGGAATTACCCCACACCTTCCCCCCTCCCCTCTTAATAAGAGGCTCTTATTCATTCATGCCGCTCTTTTCCTCTACTCACTGACGCCTAGTCGTTACGACTCGGAACTCACGAGCATGTTAGGTACTGTACGCCGTACAAAGTACAGTGTAATTTCGCTTGGCAGGCCAAGCGAGATTTTTAATTTTCCCTCATTTTCCCTTATTTTCTTTTCGTTTTTCTTTCAAATTTCATATTTCCTCCCGGAGGAAATAATTTATCTATTTTTCCTTCGGTGTGCCACCCTACGATACGATCATCCGTATACTATAGCCTAGTTAAGAATTTCAGGCTCTTCCGAGCTTCGTCCACGGCCCTCCGAGCGCTTTGTCAAAGGCGTGTGGCGGAGGCACCTGGCAGACCCGCGCCACCGACGTTTTTACTCTCTTCGAACGCTCATCGTACACCGTCGTGCAAGCCTTGCACCGCAAGTTGCACCGTGCGACCGGTCGCCCGGGACTCCTCCCAGTCGGGCGACATCCAGGAAAGTGGATACTCGGCGCACTCGACTCGAGTACGTTAACTCTGCAACGACCTGACACGGTCAGTCTGACAGCGATACTGTGCTACACTGAGTATCGGCAATCTGAAATGTTACAAAGCGATAATCATTGCAGAAATTCGGCGAGGTCGTAAGAATAGGATCGTCGTAGGGAGGACATCACGACCAGCGCCAAGGCAACGCCGCTCCCGTAGATGAAAACGCTGTATAATCGGTCGATGTAGGTATCTTCAAGATCCCAGAGGTTGTACATGAGAACATCGCTCAAGACCAGGCTTGCAAAGGAGTAAGCGAGGCAGCAGAATGAGACGACTAAGCCTCGGCAACACCAAGGGAGCCTGGTACACCTTAACCCCAGATGATATCCGAGCAGCAGCAATAACGGTGCTTGGCAACCCAGCAAAATGCGCTGTACCAGATCAGGAAGGCAAATAGCCACGATTAGCCGCAGTATGGTAGGCGGTGGCTCCGCCTCGTGACCCCGCGGGATTATGTCTGTCCACTCCTGCCAGCTGCCACGGAGGATGTGAGGGACGGTTAAGATAAGTCCTCCCAAAATATGCGGTATATGCGGTACGCAAAGGATCTTCAATGTAGTTCTAGAGAATAACCAATACGGGGCTTGGCTACTCTCCTCGGCGCCCAACCATATGCCTCTGACGACGGCCTCGAAATACTCCAACGAACCGTAAGCTTCCCTTATGAGCCCTTCAAGATGAACCTCATCTTCCGAGTTCGAACACTTCGCATTAATGGTTCTGAAAGTTCTCAGGTTTCGATAAAAGTTTTCAGCCTCACCTACGCATGAGGGGATATATCGACCCACAAATACACATGTACTTATCCATAATAATACGTGGGGGTAGAAGATGCTACCGTGGGGATCCTGCAAATATATTTGTGATACCCTGGAAATGACAAGAGAGAAAAGTGCCAATAGTGCCATCCACGTACAGAACATCACATGACCAGGATGGATCACGATCACATCCCGCTCATTGTGCGTTTGCAGGAAGCAAGCCAATTCATATACACACCACAGACGCTTGAAGTAGTCCGGTGACCAGAGAATAACAAATTTGTCCGAAATGCGGAGATACTCTGACAGTCTGGATATACCATGCATCCTCTCAACAGGATCTACTTGTGAGATGCAACACTTGTCGAGGAACACCGTCGTACGGTTGTGTTTGAAGATGCGAGAGACAAACAGCCCGCTCAGGAATGCTCCAAAACCTACGGAAACTAGCAGAACCTCCGAGAGGTTGACAGAGTCGACGACCCATGAAACGAGGCCCGCCAACGGGAAGGACGACCACACCATCCATTTGAAGGCGAATGGTAGATAGAATGACACTATCAAGGCCACTTGCTTCCAAAGTCCACTAGACGACCAACTATGGCTGAGGAAAATATCGAGACGGGACACTGGGAAAGAACTGTCCAGTGCATCGGGTTGGATCCCACAGTCACGGAGGAAGGTGGTATGCCATGCAAGATTGGACAGCAGGGTCCCTCGCAGCCCAGGGTATGTAGGAGTCCCTTCCTCAAGGAGCACATTATGTATGGGGACTACGCTGCTGACCGGGCCTGTTGCCATTTCATGTGCAAAGTCACCAATCCTAGGAGGAATATATCCCTGATCGAGTGACACCTAAAGCCTCCGAAATGAGCCTAATCGTCTTAGGCTACGACCCTCATCATCGTATGGGTGGTCTGCAAAGTACGTCTATAGCGAGTTATACACGAGAACTAGCGCAGGGAGAAGATGAGCCGCCGTTGCTCCGTTGCTGACGTTCTGAGGAAAACATTGCGTTGAACACAAAATCGGAAAAGATGGATAGATTCTTCGCCAAGTCTAATTTGCCCGACTGGAAATAACTGTGCACCAAGAAGCATTTCTCCCATGATGAGTGACAGGCGCATCGAGGTGACGTCACTCTGTAGAGCCCTGCACCTCATGTATTGTGATGGAAACGTTGAGATGAAGAGGCTCTATTGGAAACGGCGTCACGTCGCGCGCCCTAGGCTAGAGCCTGTTCGCGCGCGTACGCACGAATCTCGCTCGCCCAATATTCGCTGCATGAAACGGTTGCTGAAATGGATAGAAGAAGAAGCTTTAATTCCCATTATACTCAATCCTATGTCCATCCCAGTTGTTGTTGAGTTAACCAGTGCGGGTGTTACTACTAACACTTGGAGAACCCGCTGGCTGAACTCCTTGGAGTCCTCGGCATCACTGAAGCCCCTCTACTACTGTGGTTATCTGCCGCTGAGTTGGAGACTGCTATGGAAGGCCAACCCCTTAGCAAGAAGGTCTATCTGAGACGTACCTTCTTCACCTACGTTGACGCCGAAGGCCCCAACTCTCCAGCTGCAAGCCATTCACGAAGGCCAACTACCACGGTACACCCACAACAGGTTACCCCCTCTGCTATTCCTGTTCTTCACCCACCTCAAGGAGTGCCCCAAACCTCTTCGATGCAAGCCCAACAACGCCATTCTGACAACAACATCACCTCGCGCGCGTACGCACGAATCTCGCTCGCCCAATATTCGCTGCATGAAACGGTTGCAGCCCATCGGCTGAAATGGATAGAAGAAGAAGCTTTAATTCCCATTATACTCAATCCTATGTCCATCCCAGGTGTTGTTGAGTCAACCAGTGCGGGTGTTACTACTAACAGAGCCTCTAGCCACTGTCGCTAGCACACCAATCTTGTCTTGCTTCTGTTCCGGCATCCGTCGTGGATAAAACCCTCCGAGATTTACCTCACCTTCATCCCGTCAGGGCAGGCAGCATCAATTGAACGTCACCGAAATCCGGAATTTCGCGCCGAGCTCGGGCAAGTTCTGGAGCAAGCCGCTTCGTAGGCTAATGCCCATGTTTATGAGTACGACTGAACGAAATGATGTAGTGGTGACACCATTGTGGTGTTGTAATCGCCGAAACCAGAGTCTGGTTACGAGACCTGTTGCTTCTCCGTTGTTGTTCGTAGTGAATGCCAGGCGGGAAGAAGACTTCTTCAAGAAGTGTAAAGCTCATCTACCTTTCCTTCTAAGCTTACTTTCTCGAGGGGAATGAGTTATGCACGCATGCACAGGACGATCGGTCAATAATGAGTAACACAGACCAGACCTTGCGGTACCTGACCTGAGGCACTGTGACCTGACCTCAGGTGACCTGAGTCAGGTCACCGCAATAGCAGTTTTATGTTTATCGCGATTCGCGAAAACGCGGTATTCCCGGGTGGTATTACGCGAAGTGTAGGCGACTTGTTAAGATGATGAAGTCATTCCAGTTAAGCTCGCCATGTTAACCATTTCGCGGACCGCGATTCGCTGTCATCTGGTAAGTTAACGCGGTTTAACCGCGTTTCCGCGGTGCAACTCCAATGAATCGTCGAGCATCGGGCACATATACAATTCAACTACTATTGCGTTAGGACAGTCAGTTCGAAATTTCAAATTTCAACGAGACTAGGTTCTCGTGGCGATACCGTAACTGAAACGCTGAACCCTGAAACTTCCCGAGTAAAAGCTCAAGGCTAAAAGCAAGTTGCTCGCTGAGAGTCAGTGAAGGGATGGTGACTGGTTGGCAAACTCCTCCTGCCCCCGCCCATCCTTATCATTTTGAACTTGTGTCACACAACTTGTGTGTAAAACGTTTGTACCGCCTCATTTTGGACGTGAAGTTTCTTAGTCAGAAATTCTGACAGACTTCCTGTACATATCCCGGCCAAATCAAAGAATCTGCACATCCATAATATTCGTGCGGGGTCGGAGAAGACAACGGAGTTTACTGGCATCTAACTATTTTTTGACCAGAGATAGATGTCGATGAGGCAGATTTTGTAAATCCATGTCCTATATGTATTCCTATCATACATAGAACTTCTATGATAGAAGACTACTACTCCATCAAAACCATCGAATCAGTTTTTCGTCGTCCCATCTGGCTCGCTATCTGTATTATTGAGCCATCCTTCACAGCGACTTTGTTTGGACGTAACACACCCGGACAGGGAGCTGCCACCGGCATTGACCACTATAGATGTTTTCTTGAGGTATTTTGGTCTTTGAACTTCCTGGAGGAGATTGTAGTAGATTCACTCTACAGACAAGGCTCTCAAGATACCCTTTCTTCTTCACGTTGTACCCCCTACGGTAGGAGTAGGGGCCCAGGGCCCAGGTCCTATACCTAGTACGGCTCAGAGTAATGATACTGTAGGGAGGGTTCATCGCCAGCTACACCAATCTATCTCATGCTTACAGTTAGAGGGCAGCGTTTATTACCGTCACAGAGTCAGGCGGTCGGGTGGCTGTCTAGAGTGGCTTGTGTATATAACTCGGTACCGCATTCTGGTTTTGACTTGACTCCGGCGGAATTTTTCTATGGCAATTCACTACTACGGAAAAAGCTCCGACCCTCGTGCTCGTCCACTTCAACACCATTGGATGGTCCTTTGACGAGCCAATTTGAATCGTCAAAGTATTCCCCAGGTGATATTGTTGTCTATAGGACAGAATATACGGCTTTCGTGAAACGGTTCTTGTCTTGGATAGTCTCCCTATGGTAGTATCTGCTCTGTCGTTCTGAAGGTGTTGTCTCCCTCTCGTGTTGAAGACCTCTCACTTGAGGAGGATAAGAAGAAAGTGGTTCACAATTCACAGCTTCGTTCGGCCCCTTCTGGGAACGAGTATGTGTAGTTGTGCAGCTGCTAAGCTATGGAACCTAAGCTTAGATCGACCCTAGTTGATGACTTTGTCAGTTCGAGTGTAAATAGAATCTCTGATTTTCACTGTCTATACACCTCTTGCGTTCCCAATGGATAACACTGTTATTACAGCAGACGGATGTTTTCCCGATACTACTGGCCAGAAGTCACATCGTCAACGAGCAGCAATCGAGATCGCGTGTTGGCAATATGAGTATAGTGATACCGAACAGGTTGAAACAGTTACTGTTCGAACTTTAAAGTTGTCATTATAGTTCAATTTGAACTGTTCAAAATTTATCGAGCAAATCCCGCCCTACAAGGTCTCCAATTCCACTAACAAGATCCACCCGTATTAGTCTCCCTCCATTACGATTTACTCCATATTAGTAGTATTCTTTCGAGGAGGGGGCGTGTTGTCGGGATAGACCGAGTACTAGACGAGGGCTGGTTGTGTCTATCTGTCTGAGCTATTCGAAAGTTCCGGTCCGGAACATATATCGTAATTCCGTGAAACTTCCAGACTAAGAGTTCACTTCAATGAAAGCACCAAAGAACCGAGCGATGTAACCCGAACTCTAATGCTAGCTGAGTCGTACTGACTAGCTGAGAAGCTAAGCAGGGAAATCGCCTTGTTTATATGCCGAACCACGCTAGGGGTTGTTATGAACGATGGCCGATACACTCAGTGTATCCGATACACTGTATCGGTGTATTACACCGTATCGGCTATCGATTACTCAAATTCAATCAGCACTTCAGGTGCGAGTCCAACCACGGGGAGTCCGAGTCACGCGCCGCGTCATATTTTGTAACGAGACTCCAAAGCGAGCCCGGCTCCACATTCAACCAGCTGGTGAGCATCTCCGGCGGCATTGGATTGATCGAGCGTAAATTCCCCGAATGGATGGTCGTAACTTCCTCACTCAACTCAAAGTTCTACTCACTAGAGCGACCCGACTTTGAAGTGATTGTGTGTACACTTTATGTGAGCAGTCTCAAAGGTACAACCGATGCTCACGGATTATGTGCCGAAATGTCATAGCCATAGGCACATCGGATTAAGGAAATAATGGCAATTGACAGGACGATGCCGCCCGCATTAACGGGGACTCTGTATACTCGATCGACGAGTATGCCTTCAAACGGCGTATAGTTAAGCTCACTGATGACGATCAGTACCATGCTCACACAGGAGTAGATAGAGTAGCAGATTAAGATGACCACGCTCCGACAGCAGCCGGAGAACTGCGTATACCTTAACGCCAGACGATATCCCAGCAGCAACGAAAACGGAGCATGACACACCAGCAAGATGAGTTGGTTCACCTCAGGGAGACAAATGTACACGAAAGACCACAGTGTGGCGGGCGGAGAGTCCGTAGGACCTGACGGAACTAAGTCCGTTACGAGCAACCAGCTCCCATCGAGAATGTAAGCGACCGTCAAGATAGCTCCTCCAACGACATACGGGATATACGGAGCGCAAAGCATCATCAGGCTTGTTCTAGAGAATAACCAGTACGGGCCACGGCTGCTGACTTCGGCACCCAACCAGATGCCTCTAACAATCTCCTCGAAGTGCTCCAATGAGCCGTAAGCCTCTCTAATGAGTGCTTGAAGACAGAGCTCATCCCCCAAGTTAGAGCACTTCGCCACGCTTATTTTGAATACTCTTAGCCTTTCATAGAAGCTGTCAATCTCCGATACAGAAGATAGGGTCCTTTGACCGACGAACAGAAACGTCACAATCCATACAAGGGTACAGCGGGTGACGAGGCAAGTGCCACAGCTCTGTAAATATAACTCTGATGCGATCGAAATGACAAGACAGAGAAATCCCAGAAGTATCATTTCAGTACAGAATTTCACATGACCAGGATGGATCACGATCACATCCCGCTCATCGTGCGTTTGCAGGAAGCAAGCCAATTCATATACACACCACAGACGCTTGAAGTAGTTCGGTGACCACAGGATAACAAATTTGTCCGAAATGCGGAGATACTCTGATAGTCTGGATATACCATGCATCCTCTCAACAGGATCTACTTGTGAGATGCAACACTTGTCGAGGAACACCGTGGTACGGTTGTGCTTGAAGAAGCGAGAGACGAATAGCCCGCTTAGGAATGCTCCAAAACCAAGGATAACAATTAGGAGGAACCCGAGGTTCACCGAGTTACTGGCCCAGTAAACGAGGCCCGCCAACGGGAGGGTCGACCACACCATCCACTTGAAGGCGAATGGTAGATAAAATGACATTATCAAGGCCACTTGCTTCCAAAGTCCACTAGACGACCAACTATGACTGAGGAAAATATCGAGGCGGGACACTGGGAAAGAACTCTCCAGTGCATCGGGTTGGATCCCACAGTCATGAAGGAAGGTGATCTGCCATGCAATATTGGACAGTAGGGTCCCTCGCAGTCCAGGGTATGTAGCAGTCCCTTCCTCAAGGAGCACATTATGCATGGGGGCGATGCTGCTGACCGGGCCTGCCGCCGTTTCATGTATGAGAGCGCCACTGCACAATTAACAGTCCCCACTGAGTCTAAGCGAAGTCCACCACCAAAGCGACGCGATCTCCAGCGCTGGTCAGCGATATCGGATCGATCCACTGATCTTATCACTGCCGGTAGCGCTGTTATGGTCGCAGACGCTGATCGTCAGGCACATACCAACTCACGAACCCCTCGCTAAGCTATGGTCTGGCGCCCGGTAAAATCTCGTGGCAGCAAGATCAGATAACTCCAACCGACGGAGTTCACTATAGCTGGGCGCTTCAGCGGTCCGGGAGTGTGGCGCAAGCGAGAGTGGAGAGCTATGCCGGGGACGCACCAAGCATCACGACGTCATTCAGTGGAGCTTTCACCACACATTATTCCACTGGATGGGCGGATGGTTATGAATCATAACTTATGATAAGATCTCCTTCCGGCTTCATCGGAAACGACCACTTCGCGCCTGGAACTAGTGGACTGGAACCAATCTCTTCGATTCGCGTCCGCGTACACGGCGTCACACAAGCGTGCACTACAGTGACAACATAGTGCCGACTATGGTGAACGCTATGTATCAGCTACAGCTTGGGTCAGTAATGCTTTGCTGTTAGACTATCATCGCTGCACTCACCTTCACTGCTACTGCGGATCATTAGTATCAGATAATCGTCTGACCTCGTTCTGCGCCTTGTATTCGCGTGCATGAGAATCGGGCTTGCGCTATGGTGACAACATACTAACGACTATTGATACGCTATGTAACAGCTACAGCCAGGTTGAGTACTATTCAGCTGTTAGACTATCATCGCTACTCTTATCTTGACTGCTACTGCGCAGTGCGCACCATTAGTATCAGAAAACCACTATGCGCCCTGCATTCGCGTGCATGAGTATACGTGCTAAGCGCATCAGCTCAAGTCCTGCTGTCGTGTCACACGACAACAGGGTTTAAGCGATTAGTGTCTATAGCTTACTAAGCCAAGCTTGGTGTAGCCTGCACTATAACTCAGTACAGTGTGGCTATTTGAGACGGGGCTCAAAGAGTGGTAAAAATGGACTTGATGGGAGCTAAGTGATAATGTGCACTACAGCTTTCTACGCTAAGCTTAGTGTAGCACGTATGCTCATTGACGCTAGTGCAAAGCGCATAGTAAGGTCAGAGGGTTATCTGATACTAATAGTACGCAGCAGCAGTGAAGGTAAGTGTAGCGATGGTAGTCTAACAGCTGAAAACTCCAACCTACCACCCACGAACTCCTTCAGCGTTGAAGAGAAGAACTCATGTCCGGGATCGAGCAGCCGAGAGGGAGACACTCGTGCCTTGCTAGCTGGTCAGAGGATCTCCATCGCTCCCGATAGAAAGGTGTGCGATTTAGATCCGCAGCGCCGAGCAACCCGTTGGTGGTCCAATGTCTTGCACGCAAGTAGCAAGCTACCTCCTGCTTGAGGGTGGCACACATTTCACTGAAGTGACTACCGCACACTGTGCCATAGTCTATGGCTACTACTCTGTATTGCGACCAATGGTCGCCGACCATCACCATCATGCCCGCTTATGAGTTCCAGGTTCGGTTTCATCTGCATCTGCAGGGTGCCGACTTAACAGGGGCCCACCCTTCGTAGGTAGCTCACAGCGTCGGCATAACCTCTGTGATTCTGCCAACAGATTTTCGCGATTTTCGTCGTTTGGTTCGATTTGCCGGTAGTGGAACTTGCGAGTAAGATGCGGCTGAGAACAGCGTTATGTACATCTCGGAGTTAGCTTCCACCACTCTCTGAGCTCTGTCTCCAGTAAACACGCTATACTGGGTGATAGTGCATGCCGGAGAGCGCCGGAGATTGTCCCTCGGCAGCAATTAGTATCGTTCCCTCTGCACCATAGTGTTGGGATTAGAACTCGAAAAAACTCGACACGAAATAACTTATCAAATGCATAAACCATGAATCACGCGTGTAAGGTCAAACTGTGAATCACGAATTGCATACCCTTCAGGGCTACACGATGTAGCTCGTCAACATCATCATCATCATCCAAGTATTCGGTGAGGACTTCTCCCATCGCAGCAACGTGCCAGGCATCCGTCACAACCATAGAAACAATCCCGAAGCTGCTGAAGCCCTCGCTCGTTATGAGTGATACACCAGTGAGGAAGTTGACAACTCGGATGGTAAACAGCGCGGAAGGCGTTGATGACACCTTACCAGAGCCATCGGTCTGCTGACATACGCACGCTAGACCGTCAACAGCCTCGGGGAGAAGGCGCATTTGTACAGCTCCACGCAAAGGCAGAGAGAACATGAGCTCATCGGCACCATCCGCCCTACGATTGTGCCGCACAAGACGATAGACGCAGTCGATTCGACCTGGCTTCGGGTACTGAAGAAGCTGAAGCTGCTCAACACTGTCATGGCTCAATGCCACATCAGCAACGATGTTATCGGTCCATGCCAAGTCAGACGAGAATCGCCAACCGTTGCCGTCAGCAGTGTACATGTGATGATCGTCGGCCGACAGAAGCAGTAGATGGCTACCGAGTGACCAAAGGCCGGCAACCTTGCGGCAGTTGGGAGGGAGCCGAATCAGATCAGGATATTTGCTTCTCGCTGATGCACGGTAAAGTCGATTTCCGAACATGGACACGTAGTAAACATCACCCCGGTGAAAACACACCATCAATGGGGTGTGAGGGATTTCATAGGCTGATGTCGATGATGACTGAGCAAGCGGCACTTCTTCGACCGTATGAACCCCCGATGCTCGACCAGGGGAAGCGACTACTCCGACCGAACTATGATCAGGCAGCTTGAATATGAAAGGTAGGGGGTCAGGGAAGGTTGAACTCACTGGGATGCTCTCCCTAGGCGGGGCAACCCTCCGCGGATAGCGAAGGCGGATGAATGACCAGATGATTGTCTTGACATCATCACAAACTTCACCACCAGACGACAGGCGCTCGAGTTGTAAGATGCGTTTCTCACAGGGAGAAGCCGGGACAGACGAGGACGATGCCATCGCTCTCGAAAGGGTTTAGGTGCCTGATGCAGCGAGTTCCTAGTATGGCCTGCTCGAGGGACGGACGATGACGAATCAAGTGACATTGATGACGGCCACCCCATCCCTCTACTCCTATCGCCTGACCACCTCCAAGGCTCCGACTAGCGCAACACGCTGCACACGAGGCAAGACCGGAGATGCAACGGCTGTGGGCGAGGTAAGAATGTGTGTGTTGGGTAGCGAATGGAATTTTCATCTCAGAATCATACTGGGTGACATCGGTAGCAGTGAGTTTCAACGACTTGTCGCCATGTCGAGTAATTGAGTCGAGATGAAGCAACTTTTAGTCCCTTGGCGGTTGTCCGAAAGCCAGGCAAGGAACTGATTCAGTTCGCCTATAGTCCATTGCTCGCCCACTAGTCCTGAAAGAAATTCATGGCAGAAGATGAACGAGGATGGCCTCCCTGGCTGAGGCGATGCGATTCTCATCATGAGACTCGCAGTTGTTATCATCCTCGATATTCCATCCTAAATTCTACAGAATTCTCGATGCTCACCAAAAACTCAAAACGACAGGAGACGAATAAAAACTGACTGTAAAGTGAGAGCAGACAATCGAGTCTTAGGCGGGCACAATGGTCAATAAAGGGCCCACTGAGGATAGAAACTATCGTAATTAGGTCCCCAACGATACTGATCACTCAGATAGTAATTCATCGCAGACGAGGTCGTAGATCGGGGAGATTCTGAATCGTCATCATCATCTTCCGAATCCTTGCCCGCAAAGTGAAAACGCAAAGGTGCGTCGTCGTCACTGTAAGTTCCGTCTTCGTAATCTAATTCGATTAACCTCAGCTTTCCAGTGTGATGCTGGTACGGGTTGTGGTGGTTTGGCGAGCGACGGCTACTCGTTACAGTAGTCACCACCCAGTTGTTATCTATACTGAGAGAAATGAGCTCCTCGTTGGCGAGATCGATGCCCATCTCTGAGAGGGCGACGACGCGGTGCTCTATCATGTCATAAACGTAGAAGGACATATCCCATGAGGATCCAAAGAAGCCACAGCAGATGCCGGCCTTGGTGTGCGGCACCAGTCGGCACATGCGCGTCCGAACACCGGGAGAGAGCACACTTGCTTGGCCGTCTCTCCAATAACAAAGTCTGCCCATCGTGCCCCCTTGGATGTAAAGTATTTCCGTCACCTTCCCGTCCTCAATTTTGGCGTTCTGAAAGATCGGCTCGGGAGTGTAGGAATCTGTCTCTTCGCCGAAGTCGTCCTCATCGCCGATGTCGTCGATACCATCTGAGTCGTCGGCGTCAGCCTTAGTTAGAGTAGCAACTTGTCGTGCTCGAGCGGAGGGATTATCGATCATATAAAGTTTATAGCTTCGCTCCGCTACGAAGAAGAGAGCGCCACTCGCCACTTGCAGCTGAGTCACCGGCCCGGGGAGGTCCACGACAGTCGGTGCAGCGATTCCTCTCTGTACGGGTCTTCGTCTGAGCTTCTTGGGGTCCCCGCGGACTGTGTAGAACAGCTGGCTACCATAGACACAGCCAAGCACGGGAACGGCGTCCAGCTTAAAGAGCACATCCGTCAAATCTTCGTCGGAGGGCCGTTCTTGACCCGGCTGCAGGGGCGGTAGGCTATAGAGGGTAGACCAACGGAAGACGGTTCGCCGATCACGCCGTGACACGCAGTAGATGTGGTGGTCACGGTCAGAGTCGAAAGGCCGGACCGCGCACGGAATGGGCGTGGTAGTGGAGACGTTAATGATACTCGGCACGATCGGCGGCAAGTAGCTCCATAATAGCCGTTTGATGTCTCCCAAGAAGTGGTCGACGACGGTTAGTCTAGCCACCAGAATATGATGAAATGTTGAAGGCTCGGCTGTCCTGCTCGTGGTGGACATGAGGAGCTCCGTGGTTCTCACGTAGCAACCTGTGAAGGCGCGCAACACTAGGAAGCCGAGGACCGCGCATCGCCACACCTCGCCAACACAGAAAAGTCCGGGGTTGAATGATACCGATGAAAGGGCCTCTCATGTGGTGCAGCATAAAGTGATGCCATTGAACGGCCCCGGGGAGAAGTTGTGACCGCCGAGGCCGTCCTCACTTTCCTCTACTATCACAACCACCTCCCAATCATCAGTAATGGCCATCGACCAGACGTCCCATCCTATGAAGGGAGTGCTGTATGACAGTGCAGTCTGCCTTATAGCATCAACAAGGCATACCGTACAAGAGAGCTCATCAGGGAAGAGGCAACAGACACAAGCTACGGCATCGGTATGGGGAACGAAGCGTGCGGCTGTAGCACCGGTAATGCTGGTGATGAGCACATCAGATGAGCCGTCAGTGGTGAGACAGACGTTACCCACCGGCCGGTCCTCGACGGAGTGGTCTAAAATGTAGAGGAAATAATCGTCGCCGATGGGGATGGTGTCGAAGGAGAGCAGTTGGTCTTCCAGCTGTAGTAGGCAAACCCACGAGGAGCTTGGGGGTTGTAGACGATAAACACGATTGGTGTCGCGCAAGACGACGAAGACGCCGCTGGATGACGAGCGTATCATAGAAAGGGTGCCAGGGAGAGGGAGTGGGTCGAGCTCAACACCCTCTCGAGTTGACCATCTCCTCAATTGCCTCAATCGGCCGTCAGCGTAGTACAGAATACCGTGGTGAGCACAGACGTGGCTGATGCCTCGGCTGACACGAAGGATGGTCTTCGTGGAGAGAGTGCGGGGATTCAATGATACCACCTCATGATGGGACACTGCGAAGGAGCGGAGGTCAATGCCGATGAGGGAGGAGTGGCCATCCGAGGGCGAAAGGTCAGTCAGGGTCCCGGAGATCGACGAGGTGTTGGTGATAGTGAGAGTAGAGGGTGGCGAGGGATGAATCAGATACCAGATGGATCTGATGACCTCCTCATGGGACCCGCCCAGTGATGACTGCAACGAGTGGAGTTGGAGTACCAACCGATACCGCCAAACTGCTGTGATGGATGATGCCATCCCATGCTTAGCATAAAAAACTAAGTAAACGTAAACTCAGTAGTGGAGGTGAACTCGCAGCAGCAGGACCCAAGCACTAACCGAGGTACGCTCCCGAATGCAGTTCGATGCCAGCAGCAGCAACAACACAGTCCGTAGACCAACGACTCTCTCGATCATCTCTTCACTGCCCACCACAAAAGAACCAACTGATGAAACTCTAGTAGTGGTGAGACAGGAGGCTCGTTATTGATGAGGTTCTGAAACGTTTTGCAGTGCCACCAGTGTGTCCCGCTACGTCCAGCTTAACAGGGGGGCAATCAAGGGACCATGAGCAACTCTATGTGATGAGAACGCCTTTTCCGGAGTGAGTTCGAGACAGTCAATATGAACCGCACAAGAGTGCTTCGGATTAGCTTTCGGACGCAGAACTGAGGGAACGCTATACCCCAGCGTAGTGAGATACTGGGTCGTCTCTCCAGTCGAAAGTCGAGGTTAAAAAGATGATATCTCATGTTACAAGGGCTAGGCCCTACCAGAAAACGTCAAATGGTGAGCTTATATCGTCACTGTACCGATTGTCATCAGAAAAGCCGTCATCGAAGTAGTCATCATCATCATGATCGAAGAAATCAGAGGGGAAACCAAATCTACTGAGAGCAAGGTTGTAGTAATCGTCCATGCCATATGCCTCTGAAGAAAACTCTGCCTTACTCAAAGTCACGAAATCGAAATCGTGTTCCTCATCATCATCGGCGTCCAGATCGTGTTTCAGTGTGATCGGTATGAGCCTGCCGCTGCCTTGGGCACCATAGAGGTGTTCGACTTCCTGACGGCCGCTGGTTAGGAGGGTGGCCGTCCAATCGTTGCGCACGTTTAGAGAAATGAGTTCTTCACCACGTTCTGTAAGATCAAGGAAGCACTCTGGCTCAGTGAAGACGCGGTGGTCTACTATGTCATAGACGTAGAAGGACATCTCCCATGAGGGTCCAAAGAAGCCACAGCAGATGCCGGCCTTACTGTGCGGTACCAGGCGGCACATGCGCGCACGAACACCGGGAGAGAACACACTCGCTTGGCCGTCTCTCCAATAACAAAGTCTGCCCATCGTGTCCCCTTGGATGTAAAGTATTTCCGTCACCTTCCCGTTCTCGATTTTGGCGTCCTGGAAGATCGGCTCGGGGCGGTAGGAATCAAACTCTTCCTCTGAGTCGTCCTCATCGCCGAGGTCTTCGATAATCTCCGATTCGTCAGCCTTAGTCAGAGTGGCAACTTGTCGAGCCTCAGCGGAGGGATTGTCGATCATGTAGAGTTTATAGCTCCGCTCCGCCACAAAAGAAGAGAGCACCACTCGCGGGTTTTATTTGAATCACCTTCTCAGGCAGGCCTACCACAGCCGGTGTAGCACCCCCGCTCTGTAAAGGCCTTCGTCTCACGCGACCGGCATCTCCGTAGACTGTGTAGAAGAGCTGGTCATGGTAAACACAGCCGAGTTCGAGATCGCCCTCTAGCGCAAAGAGTTTCTTCATCCCATTTGATGCAGGATTCTCTGCCATGTCGACAGCGTAGATTACTCGTTCAAGGTCTCGTGACACTCCATGAATCAGACGGCCACCATCGAAATCGAAGAGACGGAACGTCCCTGGGACAGTCTTCCCCTCAGAATCGTGGACGAAGTTTGGTGAAAGGGGTGGTAGGTATTCCCATACCAGCCGCTTGATGTCCTCCAACAGGGGGAGTGACTTGCGGTCGATGACACAAAGCCTGGCCAGTACGATATCCCGGGGGAAGGCGGCCCCTTCTGTGATACTCGAATCTGACATGATAAGTTTAAAGATCTACGGAAACTGACAGACTCGGAACACAAGTCATGGAAGCTGGGTTGCGTCGCCGTACTCCTCGTCATAGCTCACGAAGAGAACCGGGGTTGAATGATACGAATGAGAGGGGCTCTCATGTGGTGCAGCATAAAGTGATGCCATTGAACGGCCCCGGGGAGAAGTTGTGGCCGCCGAGGCCGTCCTCACTTTCCTCTACTATCACAACCACCTCCCAATCATCAGTAACGGCCATCGACCAGACGTTTCCTTTTTCATCCAGTGGTGCCTCCACACTAGCAACTCGACATGAATTTGGATTAGACTCTGACTTGAGCGCCGACTTATCAATTTGATCGGCTCAGTTTCCCCAAAAAACGTAATATTGCAATCAGACAGAAAGCATAAGCTTTCAAACGAAGGAAGATGTGGACTTAGTTTGACTACACATCAGAAGATACTAAAACCCGCCGCACCGCTCCAAGAAGTATATACAGCTTACGTAACGATGCTGCTGGTCAATACACAACAAAAACGATCATCAAACATTTGATACGGAATCTTCCGTCTTTTCTCGAGATAACTGCTCGTTCCTTATGCGGTGGTAATAAGGTACCATTGCCAGCGAGCCCACAGCGCCTACTAAGGCCAACCCAATTAGAAGATAGTAATAGTAGTCGTAGTGAGAGGATGTGATAGACTCCTTCGCATTCTTGGGGTCGAAATCTCGCAACCAACCACTGGCAATCTTGAAAAGAACCGCTGAAAGGACTGAGGCGATGGCGTTGAAGCAGAGGTTCACGGCGGAAGCGACTGCTTTGAGTTGGCTCGGGGCGTGCGTATAAGCGACCTCATAGGAAGTTGAGATGAGAAAAACTTCGCCAGACGCGATAAAAGCGAACTGTGGGATCTGCCACCAGATGGATACCGTGAAGGGGGCGTGAGACATGACAGCATACTCCACGATGAGAGCACAGACCAATGCCAAGGCGGCAAAGAGCGATCCAATACAGAAGCGTACTAAGACTGATGGCATCTTATCACGCTTTCTGAGGAACGGGAAAACCACACTATCCACGATCACCGAAGTGGCAATAACCGCCAAAGGATCGACATTCTGCATGAGGGCAGCTGGCATGTTCCAACCGAAGGTGTTACGGTCCATCTTGAGCCCTTGGGTGAGGAAGGTAGTGGTCATGTTATTGTAGGCCATCACAAAGGGCACGATTAGCACAAAGAGTGGTATCAATCGAAAGAACACTCTGGCATCCTCGATGAACTCATCCTCGAACTTTCCACCCTTACTCTTCTTGTTGTTCTCTAGAGAGCACTTGAATACGGAGTAAATGGCAACTTTACCAACCTGCAGTACGGCTGAACCCTGCGGCTTAGCTTTGACGTAGCGCTTGAGGAAGTCACCAGTCACGAACACCGTAGTGGCAACAACAAAGAAGATGAGGGGAAAGACGAAACTCGCAGCGAAGGAGATCTCCTGGACGAGAATAGGAGCAGCAATACCACCGATGATGCCACCAAGATTGATTGACGCGTAAAAATAGGTGAAGAACCGCGTTATGGTATTCTTATGCTCTTCGGGGTGCATCTGTTGTGCTCCCATAACGTTAACACAGGCCTTGATACCACCGGCGCCCACAGTAATCAGAACCAGCAAGGAAAGATGTACCATCCATGCCTGACTAATTGACTTAATGGCAGACAAGGTAAGTAGCACCAGTCCGAGCATGTACAAGCCGGAGAAGCTGACGATTGTGAGATACACACCGAGAAGGGTGTCTGCGATAATGCCAGCAAAAAGAGGAGTAATGTACAGAACTGCGTTGAAGATCGAAACATAGGAGTCAGCGGCGCTGTCAGTATAGCCGAGGTACTCCTTAAGGAAAAGTTGTAGGTTAGGAATGAGACCGTAAAAGGCAAGGCGTTCGCAGAACTCTTGCATGAGGATGAATGCACAAGCATTGAGAAGGGGTCGCTCGAAGTAGTGATAGACGTTGCCGGAGCGATCTACCCAGGTGTAAGGTTTGGCAGGTGGTTCCAACAGTCCGCGGACGCTCGTGCTAAGCTTCGACATTCAAACAGTGGGAAAAAGAGGAGTTGAAAAACTGCCAGATTTGGAGCAGTTGAGGGCCGAGCGAGAGAAAGTTCGTGTTCGGGAATGCGTGCGGCAGAGCTTCGTGCACGCGTGCGGTGAGGAATGTTAGAGCTGCGAGAATCCGGATGCTGTCTCGTGAGCCCATTGACTGCTTCGCGAACGTGCGATATTGGTAACACGGCCGGGTAGGAGGTAGAGTGTAACGCGCACATCCGCGGAGATAACGAATGGGAGTAGAGGAGACGGGTGCGGTTGTGGACGCCCTGTGCGAACTACCCGAGACATGACGCTACGATTGTCCCGGACTAAAACTCCGTTATAGGCTCAACTTGAAGTCATCACGCCGCCAGGTGTTTACCAGATTTACCTAGCCCGATAGTCTTGAACTGGGTCTTGAGGCAATGACTAACAAGACTGGGATTCTTGCGCTGCTCCGAGGCAACCCGTCAGAGCGCAAAGGGACAATTGTGCGAAGTGAGTGGCGCTCGCCCTATAATCGATTGAAGCCCGATGAAGCGAAAATCTCAACTCGGACACTATCACGACGGATGAGAAATGCCTATCTATATGATGACTTATTATCGCCTTATTCCTGATGTTGCTGTCAATTGTGCAGTCAACCTGAGGAAGCCAACCATTCGCAGTACTGACGACTTATTTGGCTCGTAACCGGGCGATTCACTTCGCTCACTAGCCGACTCTTGAGTCCCGGCATGTACTGAATCTTACTTCATCCACTCAGAGGACGCGTTCCACTAAAATCATACCGTTCGCCCCTCTCCCCCTCGTTTGAGATTATCGGGACCTTGAATCGTTGGACTACTTGTGCGCTTCGGTTGGAAGATTCCGAGTAGCCAAGCTTGCTGAAACATAAGGTGCTCCGGGGAGACCAATGTCAGCGGCTCTTTCCATTATATACACGTTACCGCCTCCTAGGAACTAGCCTGTCCGCTTGGTACTCGGCTAAGCGAACAAGCAACCGCATTCGTTGTCGAGGTGGGTCGAAGGGTGTAACAGGTGCCGAAGGTGGGTGTAACAGAAGCGATTTGAGCCCCGGCCGGATCTTGCCTCGGTCACTATTACACCATCACGCACCGTTTCACAGCATCGCTTGCTCAATTGCAACACGTGTCTATCGCGGAGAAGAGGTTGTCTCAGTTGACAGACTCATCCAGTAGAAACACCAAGCTAAGCGATTTAGGATTGACTCTGTGGGGCCCTGCACCGAATGCGGGTGACTGTCTCGAAGCCTGTTGACGGTTCACGCTGACGGTTGTAAAGTTGTCAAGTGGATCTCATTCGCGTGAGTGGAGTATTGGACGGAACACATTCTTCGTTCCTTCTTTGTTCGGAATCTGTTATCAGTGGCGAGCTTAGCATAATTGATGTTTTCACGCTAAGCATGGGATGGCATCATCCATCACAGCAGTTTGGCGGTATCGGTTGGTACTTCAACTCCACTCGTTGCAGTCATCACTGGGCGGGTCCCATGAGGAGGTCATCAGATCCATCTGGTCTCTGATTCATCCCTCGCCACCCTCTACTCTCACTATCACCAACACCTCGTCGATCTCCGGGACCCTGACTGACCTTTCGCCCTCGGATGGCCACTCCTCCCTCATCGGCATTGACCTCCGCTCCTTCGCAGTGTCCCATCATGAGGTGGTATCATTGAATCCCCGCACTCTCTCCACGAAGACCATCCTTCGTGTCAGCCGAGGCATCAGCCACGTCTGTGCTCACCACGATATTCTGTACTACGCTGACGGCCGATTGAGGCAATTGAGAAGATGGTCAATGCGAGAGGGTGTTGAGCTCGACCCACTCCCTCTCCCTGGCACCCTTTCTATGATACGCTCGTCATCCAGTGGCGTCTTCGTCGTCCTGCGTGACACCAATCGTGTTTATCGTGTACAACCCCCAAGCTCCTCGTGGGTTTGTCTATTACAGCTGGAAGACCAACTGCTCTCCTTCGACACCATCCCCATCGGTGACGATTATTTCCTCTACATTTTAGACCACTCCGTCGAGGACCGGCCGGTGGGTAACGTCTGTCTCACCACTGACGGCTCATCTGATGTGCTCATCACCAGCATTACCGGTGCTACAGCCGCACGCTTCGTTCCCCATACCGATGCCGTAGCTTGTGTCTGTTGCCTCTTCCCTGATGAGCTCTCTTGTACGGTATGCCTTGTTGATGCTATAAGGCAGACTGTACTGTCATACAGCACTCCCTTCATAGGGTGGGACGTCTGGTCGATGGCCGTTACTGATGATTGGGAGGTGGTTGTGATAGTAGAGGAAAGTGAGGACGGCCTCGGCGGCCACAACTTCTCCCCGGGGCCGTTCAATGGCATCACTTTATGCTGCACCACATGAGAGGCTCTTTCATTTGCATCATTCAACCCCGGACCTTTTTGTGTTGGCGAGGTGTGACGATATGCGGTCCTCGGCTTCCGACTGTTGCCTGCATCCGTAGGTTGCTACGTGAGAACCACGGAGCTCATCATGCCCACCACGAGCAGGACAGCCGAGCCTTCAACATTTCCTCATATTCTGGTGGCTAG